>JZKD02S1426880.1:0-11104 GCA_000966675.3 Picea glauca
GTGACCTTTGGGCAGGCATTCTGTCACAGGCATCATAAGGAGCTCTTTGTAGCAGTCGATGGTTTGTACTCGGGCCAGTTTGTTTACTGCGGAATGAATGAGGGAGGCTCCAACACACTATCTAGATAGAGAGAACAAACCATTCGGGGTTGGATCAAATCTGAGGAGAGACTGTGGGCACGGCAATATCTAAACCCTAGCCACCATCGCCGCCTGGATCTAGAGTATGGGAACCTTTCAACTATCAGAGACCTCAGGGATCTTCATCCCTTGCTCTGTTACGGGAATCAAGTTAAGAGTGACGCAAGATTGAGGCTTTCTTCTGAATATCACGTCGAGGCTAGCTCCGAGACTGTGGCAAGCTTCCTCCTTTTATAAATACCATTGTCGGATATTCTCTCTACTTGCATGCTCAGGATTCAGACTCCGTTTTTTAGCTCAAAACCCAAATCCGCCAGGCTACAGGTATTATGCCTTGCTTTCAACGACTAATCTTTGAAGGACGATAGCTTGTGGATGGCTCTTTGCTACGGGGTTATGGGAATCTAAAGAACACAACCATTTCTCTCGCTTCTCGTCTACGTGGAGGAGCACCATCCTCCACTCATCCAAGCTCTTACAAGCATGTTGTGAAAACATGGATTTCCGCTCCTTCGAGGTCCAAGGTTGAAACTTCCAGAGCAAAGGAGCTTTTTGGCTCCACCTTCATTGTGGAGCAGTCAGTAGAACCTCCAACAACATATGTTGAATATGCCCACGTCTACGGCTCTGCTTTTATCTACCAGGAAAAATCCCTCATCTGTCAATTCAATGGACTATGGCCCTCGGCCTCTACGCTAAGAGAATGGGTAAACAAGACCTGGTCGTCAGGTCATGAGTTGTTATTTTGCTGCAAAGGGTTCTTCATTGTCAACTTTTCCACAGAAGCAAACTGCCAATGTGTGTTAGAGAAAGGTACTTGGTTCTGGGGCAAATCTGGCCTTTCCATGCAGAGATGGCTCCCTGACTTCAACCTGCTGACTATGATTGCTATGACTACACCGGTCTGGGTAAGACTCGCCAATCTACCTCTGCATTTTTATACTCCATCTTTTTTATTTACCCTGGGCAATGTGTTGGGTAATTTCATCAAAGATTGACACAGACCGGATAACGAAAGGCTTAATCACTTTCGCCCGCATATGCGTTGAAATCGACCTCAGTCAAGGGCTTCTAGATAGGATACTTATAGACTGGCATGAGAATCATCCTTACACGTAGATGGTCGATTATGAGAACAACGCCTTCAGGTGTCGTTCCTGTTAACAAACAAGGCACCTCCGGGAAACTTGTCCTTTATCCCCAACCCCGGCCTCATCCCCTGGAGCACAGAAAAGGGCTAATGGTTGGAAAGACCCTAAAAATCGCAAAATTTGCACGAACTCTTCATCTGACAACATGCATCATCACAAAGACACCCCAACTCCTCCATTTTCTACAACACCATCGTAGTCTCCAACAAATTCACAGCAGCCAACTGCAGATCCAAAACACCAGCCTTCGACTTCAACACAAAATCCTGAAGCTTCAGAAATATTGATTCATATTCCCGCAGTTTAGCCTTTGCACCCCCCCCTCGAAAAGGATGAATCTAATGACATAAGAATGGCCACATCCCCGGGCTCTGGGACTCAGAAACATCCTCATGAATCGGATAATTCAAATAGTGAGAGAAACACCCTTAGCTTCAATAGCTCAAGATTTTGTCATTTCCTCAGACCACCTGGCTTTGGTGGCGAAGGTTGTTGAGCCTATCAATTCCTCTGGTTGGATTGATGTTCGTAAGAAAAAAGACAGAAAGGATCCTCTCCGGCCAACATAATGATCTGACCCTTTCTCCTTATCTTGTATGTTTCATCTTGTTATTCCCATGCATTCCTTGTGGCTCTCTTTTAGCATAGATTAGTCTGTAGTTCTCCCATGTTCTCTTTCTGGGGGTCTTTTGCAATCAACAAATCAATGTATCACTTTGTACTTTTCCTGGATTGAATAGAAGGATTCTCATCTTATTTATTTACAAAAAAAAATTACTTGTGGCACTAACATTAATTGGAGATTGAGTAATGCGTTTATGAGGGTACATATCACTTGAATAACAACATTATTGGTATTTTTTAACATGTTATTTACATATTCTCTTAAATGGAATTATCATTGATTTGTCTATTTTAATCATGTATAAACTATAATATGATACTCAAACATATATATATATATATATAATGTTTATTACAAAGCTATTGTTCCATATATGGCAAGGATTTCATTTCAAAAAAATCTTATTTGCTTCAATGTAATTTGTATTCCTTATATGTCGTTGTGTTCATTTAATTTCATTTTTTAGTAAAATTTTAAAACTAGTCAATCTATCATATCTTCTTTGTTCTAAAATTGTAAACAATGACATTGCTTTCTTATTTACAATTCCATCAGTTGTACTAATTCATTAGAGTATTTTTGTGCTTTTAATTAGAGGTATAAATAAATTGTATTTATAATGTGATTTTTTTCTCTTTTGCAATTCTTTATCTTGTTCTTGAGAAGTATCAAAGTCTTTATAAGAGCCATCAAAACTAAGGTTGACATATATTCTTACATCCAGTGGTCATCATAGTAGTTTAAATAATCTTTGCCAAACATGTTGGAGAGTATCATTGAACTCATCATCACGAGTGATTTTATGCACTGAATGAGATCTCTATAAAGTTCAATGTCTACTTTCATAGGCAATTGTTATCCCAACATGTCATCATGATAACTCTAAAGCATAATGTCTCTTATTAGTTCACAGGTCTACTCAAGTGTAGGTGGTATGACGCACCGACTAGTGCAACTCTTTATATAAAAAAGTAGCATAATGCACCAAGTAATAATAGTTGCACCATACTAAACATCAACATACAAATTATATTAAATGTAAATTGTGGATGTTTGAAGCAATGTGTTTTAAGTAATGTGAATCATTGTTTATGGTGTGCCATACAAAAGTCTATGCACCATTCAATTTTCCTATGAATATATAGGTCACTTGCTATTGTACTTAGAAAAAATTTAGGGATTAAATTTCACTATTTAAATCATTTTCCTATTTTTTTTTCAAAAATATTTATTCAGTTTTTATATTTCATTATTTTTCAAAAATGATTCACCCAAATTTCTATACAATAAAATTATTTTACTTAAAAATTATAATTTTTTTTTAAAACTATATTAAATCTTTATAAATTTGGATATTTTTAATAAATTATTATGTAATTTACATTTTAATAATTTTAATACTTTGGAAAAAAAATTATATTTTAATAATTAACAAAGATTTACCCATGTTTTTATATTTATAAAATTATTATAAATCCTTAAATTATTCTTATTCCTTATATGCAACATTATAATCCACTAAGTGCTTTGTTGTACGAAATATGTTTTTTTTATTTCCACGTGTCATGCAGAATCAATACACACTATTGTATTAAGCACATCAATACACCAATGATGATTTAATGCTTTGAAGATCAATTTCTACAAAGACCTCCCTTGCCCCCTCTACTAAAAAAAATTCAAAAATCACCATGGTTCAAATCCACACTAAAAGTAAATTTCTCATATTGATAATGTTTTCTCTAAAAATAAAATAATGTGTTAATTTTAATTCGAATAAATATGTATCAATTATTTTTGAGGAGCTATGTTTTTTTTCTCTTCTTAATGACAAACATGGTTTTAATATTGGAATGTAGAAATTAATTTTACTAATTCCATTCTTAATGCTTTTAATTTTAATTTTAATAAATATGTATCAATTTTTTTGAGTAGCTATGTCTTTTTCCTTCTTTTTAATGACAAACATGGTTTTAATATTGGAATTCATAAATTAATTTCACTAATTCCATTTTTAGTGCTTTTGTAAGAAAAAATGAGTGTGTTTTTGGTTTGGATTAATAATGTATTTTCTCTTTCCTTTTATTTTATTTTATTTGGATGGAAGGTGAGATATTAGGGTTGGCAAAAGAAGAGAATGAACAATGAACATGACATGTGGATCAATTAAATAATAGCCACATAAGAATCTATGAAGAGGAGGATGTATTGGTATGGTCATTAAATTACACATAAGGTGAATATACATAAGATTTGGGTATAAAGCTATGTTCATAGAGGTTGTTAGAGATGAAGAAGAATGGTGGTGGAAGAAGTCATGGAAAATCACAATGCCTTTGAAGACTGAGATGTATATGTGGTTGGTACTAAAAAAAAGCATTAACTTGCAAAATTCTTCAAAGAAGGAATAGGAATGGACCTAGGTGGTCTACCCTATGCAAACATGCATTGAAAACAATAGATCATCTACTAATATGTTGTCCTAATGCAGGAATGGTTTGGGAGGAAATGTATATGTTCACTGATAGGAGGGGAGGATGGCAAGGTCACATTGTAAATGGATTCTAAGGAAGTGGGTTCTTAATAAAGATTTGAAAGATTATAGGCCTCCCACCTTAGTGGTTAGCTAGGATATGTGGCTTGCTTGAAATGGGGATATATCCAATGATAGGTTTGGGCCTCCTCTTCAATGTGCGACATGAACAAATCCATATTCTCAATCATAAAATTTATCCTAAGGTTCAAAAGACAAGATCTTCTAAACATCTATAGATTGATAAGTCTAGGTCATGTTGTTTCAATGGGATAGCAACGGGAATAATAGTGTATTTAGTGCTAGTGGTTTACTTCACCTAAATGAGACTCAAAACTTCACCTTTAAGGTAGGCTTAAGAGAGAGTATAAAAAAATTTTTTGAGCTCATGGCCTTAAAGTACCTAATAAAATTGGTTGTTAACAAGGGTGCCCCCAACTTGCAGGGTTTTGGGGACTCATAATTGGTTATCAATTAGATGGAAGGAAAATATAGATTGAACAATATAATTTTATAGCACATCTTTGACCAAGGAAAAAAAAATGGAAACTGACTTCTCAAAAATTCCATACATACATGTATTTAGAGAATTGAATACAGTGGTTGATGCTCTATCCAAAGGAGGACTTCAATATGCTATAAACACAAGTGTGTTCAAAGGGCTACATGATGGAGTGCATGTGGATGAAAGGCCTCTACCAAATTCTTGGTGATGGAGACTTGTTTATATTTCATTTTTGTAGATGTTGGATTCCATTGACATAAATTGTTGTTACTACTATATGTGTATGGGAACATTTTATAAGATCTCCTTGATGTTTATAGACAATCTCATGATCATTCTAGAACTATTTAGACCTACAACAGGGATGATGGTTTGTGGGTGGCTATTTCTTTCTATAAATTGTTAATAAGTGTTGGAATGTCCATGGGAGCGCACATTTAAAACCATGTGAAATTTGTGTTATTAATGGAACTTTCTGGATTACTGATACATCTTGGTGTAAGGGAAGCCGATAGAAATTATGCTTGTATATATCCTCTTAAACGGTAGACCTACAATAGAGCTATAGGATGAAGCATAACCTCTACCAGTGTTGATGATGAAGACATGTTTCTATTCTATTGATAATGGAGTTTATAAGATTTGTGGTTATATGTTGGAATTGGTTTACAAGACCTATCTCTATTCCTTTTTGAAAATGTATGAGGGTTAATATATCTTTGGAATCGTATACGTGGAGGTTAGTTTTTTTCCAATAGATTTTTTCCCATAGAAAATTTGCTCAAAATTATATTAGAGTATAATTTTTTTTACATCTTCCTGTCCATAACATGGTTCCAGTCAGTAAACTAGACCAAAAGTACCAAGTAGTCAAAAATAAATTGTCCAAGAATAAACTTTCTTACAAGTCTCAGTGGACCGATACTTCAAAAAGAAAAGCTACATAAACCATAATACTAGATCTTAAGGTAAAAAACCCGATCTTTTTTACCCAGATTTATAAGATAAAGTCCAAAAATATTATAAGCAAGCTCAAAATACTGAAATAAGAAGGAGGTCAGAACATGATGAGATGACTTATGGGACCTACAATCCCATTTTCCCACTTGTAATATGTTATCCTGCTTTTAGGTTCATGAATAACTTGTTTAGATAGTTGATCTGCCTCCACGTTAAATTCCCTGTATATATGTTGGAAGCTAATTTCTTGAATTTTTTTTATTAATTCCTTTGTTCTGAGCTTCCATCCTTCAATGGCGCTAGCCTGGAGTCTTCCTCTATTGTTTATCCATTCTATAACTACCTTTGAGTCTCCCAAAGCCTGAAGTTTTTGTAGGGACAAATGTGTAGCTAGTGTGAGAATTGCCCATGCTCCCAGTAGTTATGCCTTTGTATTGGTTCCTTCCCCGTAGTTGAAAAACCATCGATAAACAGATGAATCTGGAGTTTTGATAACACCCCCGGCTCCACACTGCTTTCCACCTGAATGTGTTGCCCCATCAAAACAAGCAATAGAAGAACCCACATGTTGTGTAATCAAACAAGCTCTTAAAGGGATAATTTTTTGAGTTGTTGGGTGACTTTTGAGAGATGCGAGAATCTTGATAACCACAGAGAGAACTGATAGAGAAGCATTCTCGAAGATTGCTTTGTTTCTCTCTATCCAAATATACTAGCAAGTAAGGGTTGCAAGAGTAGAGGAGACAGATTTGTCCTTTGTCCAAGAAGTAAAACAATCAGATAGTGTAATCCCTTCCCAATTTTTTTTAAGCTTCTGAATGGTTTTTATTCTTTCCCAGACCAGTCTGGAGAATGTGCACTGAATGAAAAGGTGGTTAATATTCTCGGTATTGTGTTTGCACAATTGACAAAGGCTTGGGCCCTCCCAGCCTTTTTGTTGAAGTATATCCCAGGTTAAAAAAAAAAATTTAGCTGCCAACCAAATAAATAATTTGATCTTGAGTTGTAAGTCCCATTTCTAGATATTATACCTCCATCCACCATAACTCGAGAACCGTTGGGTAGATATGAGAGCCATGTAAGCATTTTTAACTGTAAGAGACATGGAATCGTCACCTCCGGTCCACATCAGTTCGTCTTATGTATCTTGGATAGAGACTCGTGCACCAATAAGAGCTATTCGAAAACGATCCCATTCAAATGTCAGCTCACCTATAATATCCAGCTCGTTGCTATAGATCCATTTTTTTGTGTGGGAGAAATGATCCAAGTGCCCTTTGGCTTGGGCGAGGACTGTGATCTTTTTCTGCCTTAAATGAGTGATAAGAGCTTGCGAGAGAAAGGATATGTCTCCCAATCCTAAGATTATGTCTCTACCGATAGAAATAAGGTGGCCTGATCCGAGTATCCAGCTAAGCCAATGAGTGATCAAGTGGACCGACTTAATAAGACTGTTCTAGATCCTTGATGTTGCAGACTGTTTGAAAGAGGTCGACCTGAACCAATTGATGACAGTTGAATTGGGTAGATATTTATCCTTAATAACATTGTGCCAAATATCATCCCAAGTTAGAACTTGCCAGAGTGTGTTAGCAGTCAAAGCAGTGTTGAAATGAAATAAATTGTGAAAACCACATCCACTGCACTTCTTTGGTCTAGATAGAGATTCCACCTGCAAAGATGAACATGTTGAGTTTCACTATTACCACTCCAAAGAAAATTGAACATAATTTTCCAAATCTTGTTTAAAACTGAGCGTGGAATGGTCTCCAAAGACATCCAATAAATCGGTTGACTCTCCAATACTGGTTTTATTAAAATATATCGGCCACCCAAGGATAACCATTTATTGCACCACAGTCTAATTTTTTTCCATCTTGGCCAACAACCAGCTCTAGTCATGCTAGCATATGCTAACCATTTGCTTCTTAGCATTTGTGATTAAATACAATGAATGATGCTTGACACGAGCACATCCTTTAAGAAATAAATGGCATGACCAAGTGTAGTCTTTTAATTCAAGTGAGTGCATCACAATGACATTCATGGTACTTGTATAGCAATTTTTAAGAGGTTAAGAGTTGAGTTCAACAATTTTTTTATAATCAAAATTTTCGAATTGATTATCCAAAAATATCCCACTCATAAAACATTTAAACTTCACCTTTATATAATAACCAATTCATAATAATCATTAGACTATCATGGAATATGTACATGTACACGTTAGATAAACTTTACATTTATCTTGATTAAAGTGTGTTGACATGTTGGATGATTATCGCAACAATGGAACGACTTTGTCAACAAATGAATGCAAAGTTTGTTCGACATTTAAGATTTACGTACAAACTACATGTATCTGTAGATTTCCTATATTGTGATAATATGTATTTTCTATATATATCATCAAATATATGTGTACACATACATCTCAAAACACTATCTGTCAAGTGTTAGAAATGTACGGAACCAGAGCCGAAGTTTTTTCATATTGGAGTTTCAGTTTGGCAAAGGGTGGTATGTTTAGCAAAACACGGCTTATAGTTTTGTTAGGGTTTTGACAGGATTAGCTGGAGTTATTTGGGATTATCGCCTTACTTTATGTTTTGTAGTCTACCTCCATGAAGAAGGAGCCTTAACCATTGTTTCGAGCTGTCATCCACCTCTAGTCTTTCCAGTTTTTAATTCAGTGGACTGTAGTTAGTAGTTAATCGTTTTTACGTCACCCACCAACTTCCTGCAGTCAACATTTAAAAACCTGTAGTTGGGCCCCCGAATCCATTAAAGCTGCTTCCTACTGCTATTCTAGGAAACTGGTCCGCTACTGATGACTTTGGTGTGAACGATCTCAGTGGAGCCCAGGTGGCTTACCAATGGTGAATCCTCGGTAGGATAACTTAAAAGACGACATCAGTGCACTAATGGGTGCAACTAACGAGGCCCTTTGGAAAAGGGAGGGTCTTTTCGCCACTGTAAACTCCTTGGGAGTGGGTACAAACTCATTAACTAACCCTTCATGTGATTTTGACAACAAAACTTGCCACTCCAAATAGAGGTAAGTTAGGCATTACTCCCTCATTTACCGGTTTTCTTCCTGGGTTGTCTGATAATTCTCGGCCTATAGAGAAGGTTACGCATGTGTGTGGTCTAAATGAAGGTGTAAGGGACGCAGGCATCCCCTGCTCACAAAGAAAGGTGAGAAAGTCTTTGAGTACACATGGGGGTAGGTGCAGGCAATGGAAGGCCAACAAGGTAATAAAGAGAATGGTTATGGGGTCGGATATCGGTCTCGAGGAGACCTGTAGGATGGCATTGTGTGGGATGGTTGGCAGAATATCTTACAACAATTTGTATAAGGTCTTAATCCCCGTATGGGTTCCTATTGCTATTCTAGGAAACTGGTCCGCTATTGACAACTTTGGCGTGAACGATCTCAGTGGAGCCCAGGTGGCTTACCAATGGAAAATCCTCGACAGGATGACTTAAAAGACGACGTCAGTGCACTAATGGGTGCAATTGACGAGGCCCTTTGGCAAAGGGAGGGTCTTTTCGCCACTGCAGACTCCTTGGGAGTGGGTACGAACTCATTAACTAACCCTTCATGTGATTTTGACAACAAAACTTGCCACTCCAAATAGAGGGAAGTTAAGCATTACTCCCTCATTTACCGGTTTTCTTCCTGGGCTATCTGATAATCCTCAGCCTGTGGAGAAGGTTACACCTGTGTGTGGTCTGAATGAAGGTGTAAGGGACGCAGGCATCCCCTGCTCACAAAGAAAGGTGAGAAAGTCTTTGGGTACACTTAGGGGTAGGAGCGGGCAGTAGAAGACCAACAAGGTAATAAAGAGAATGGTTTTGGGGTCGGATATCGGTCTCGAGGAGACCTGTAGGCTGGCATTGTGTGGGATGGTTGGCAGAATCTCTTACAACAATTTGTGTAAGGTCTCAATCCCCGTAGTGGTTGAGAAAACCTAGGCACCTATTTTAGGCTATGTTCCTGAGATATTATACTTAACCAAAGGTTGGTTAGGTTTCATTTGCAATGCTCTGGAAGATTTGACTCTTCTATTGGAAAATAGGTGGGTGATTGGAAGCAGTAGCCCGATGTTGAAGCGGTGGAGGGTAGCTTTTGACCCGGCGACATAATACTTTCAACAACGTCATTTGTGGGTTCTTCTACTCGGTTTACCTATTCAACTCTGGAACGAAGGTGCCTTGAAGGCTATTGGAAACTCACTAGGTACTTACATCATGGTGGACAGGCATACCCTTTCGGCTTCGTCTAAAAAAATTGGGAAAATTTTGGTTGAAATGGACATCCATTGCGGGCTTCCATAGGTTATAGAAATAGAATGGAGGGGCCGACGGGTACTATAGAGGCTAGATTACCTCGACATACCATTTAGATGTAGCCTTTGTCATAGTAAGGGACACCTACGAAGGGACTGTAATGGTTGGGTTGAGGAAGAGGTGTCGGAAGACACAACGATGCTTAGAGAGTTTCATGGCACCTCCCCTGAAGCAGATTCCTTAGGGACTGGGACACTTCACTATTCATCAGAGGTTACTAGCCAGTCCGAGCCAGGGGATACGCTCTCAGATAAGTTAAAACTTCATTGTCCTGCTCTTTTTTCTACATTATCNTGGTTTTAATATCAACCTAGAGGTTACCAAGTTTTGGTGAATGGAGGCTAGAAGTTTGGAAATGGGATATACAACTTAAAATCAAACTATTTATCTAGTTGGCAGCTGAAAAAAACAATTTAACATGGGATAATCTTCAACAAAAAGGCTGGGAAGGTCTAAGTCGGTGCAAATTATGCAAAAAATAAACTAAAAATATTATCCATCTATTCATACATTGCTCTTTTACAAAATCGGCTTGGGAAAGAATTAAATTGTTCAGAAGTTAAAAAAAGTTTGGGAAGGGAATACATTGTCAGAATGTTTTAAATTTTGGACATAGGACAAGTCTGTCTCCTCTATTCTAGCTGCACTTGTTTGCTGGTATATTTGGTTAGAGAGGAACTCAAATATTTTCGAGAAGACTCCTCCATCTATTCTTTCCGTCGTCACCAAGACTCTTGGATCACTAAAAAGGCACTCGACACTGTTATCCCCGTTTTCTAGGGATAACTAGAAGATCATGTCTCGAGGCCCACAGGTCCTAGACATGGAGTACCGAG
>JZKD02S1426903.1:0-11104 GCA_000966675.3 Picea glauca
TCAATCTGCGTGGGGAGGCTGGTCAAAGACCTAATTGTGCCCTAAAGAGCCTCTTTTCACATTCAAAAGAGGTTTCATAATAACCCAATGCTTGGCTATAAAAAGCCATGAATGAACACCATTTCTTCATGGAATTCTTCATACTATTATGCTACTGAGATTGTTAGAGACCCCTTCTTTGGCAATACACATTGTAAGCTGCATTTCATAAGCTATTCACCCCTCACTTGAGTGAATAATCTTGGAGTTCTTTCATCCACATTTCATCTTTTCTTTGTAAGGAGAGAAATCAGTTGAGGGCCTCAAGAGCCTTCCATTGGAGAGAGAAGGGACCCAAGTCCTCTTTCTCCTTTGTGTATCTTTGGATTCCATCTATCAGACCAGCTTATACATTGGTGATATTGGTCCATTGTCATTTGTTGTTTTTATTTTTATTTTTATGCTCATAGTTTCAGTTAGTTTTTGTTTAATTCTTGTTAATAGCTTAGTTGTTTTCTTTCTAACCTTTTACCATACAACTGTCATGACTAGCAGAGCCCAACTAGGCATGTAAGCACTCACTTTTTGCTCACACATTGACGAAAAGAGTGCAAACAACTATGTTCACCAATTCCTTCTCTGAAGTGATCTCTTCAATAGCTTGTAGTTGATATCTTAACTGGGAGAGTCTTACAAAGTATGATGTTATGTTGTCATCATCATTCATCTTCATGTCACAAAGCTCATTCTTCAGACTCATAACTTGTCTAATGTTTCTAACTGAGAAGAGATTTGTTAGGGGATCTTACATCTTGTTTGATGAGTCAAGATGGGAGATGTATAGTATCAAGTGGTATTTTATGGAATCCATTATGATACTCATGGCATTGATGTCAACATCTTTGAACTCCTCCATTGTTGCAACGTTTTGCGGTTCCTTCTCTTCTCCTTCTTAAAACTCTGGCTTCACAATATTTCCTTTCACGATATCCAGTACTTTATTCTTGGCAAGGATGAGGTCAATCCTTGTCTTCAACGCTCTAAATTTAGAGGCTCCATCTAACTTGTTCTTACACTTCATAGAGTTAGTCATGGTTGCTTGACTTGGTCAAACCCTAGATTTGACCAGAAATTCAAACTTCACATCTTGGCTTGCTGAGAGTATCAGGAAATGCGCTAGGCTAGGGCACACTGATCTGTCCAGAGATTAGGTCAATATATTCACTTAAGGTGCTTCAACAAGAGGTTTAGGGTTTCCGCAACTGCTCCTGCTAGTAACCCTAGCGGCAATGTCTTGGGAGATGCTTTTGCTAGTAACCCTAGCGACAGTTCCTCAACAAGCTCAATATCCTAGTGGCTATGTTTCCTTCCAACATTTAGACTGAATGAAGGAGGTGTGGGCCCATAACATTTTAGAATATAGAAGATAGTGTGCTCATTTTACCATTGACGATACCCTCGTCACCCAACCATAGGCCGAAGCCACCTTCCGAGCACCTTAACCTTGACTGAGAATTACTCCGGAAGAAAACCCTAGGCTAGATAGCCAAATAAGGTGTAGCGCATCTTCCTCCAAGGATAGCGCACCAACAATAGCTGATCAGATAGTCCAAACCCTAGCCAAGAGATAGTCCAAGACAATATTGAAAACTAGTTGTTGTTGCAGTTGCACCTACAACCCTCCTCCATATGTGCGCACCAAACTGGGAACTCCAGTGTGCACCAAACTAGGAACTACAATTCTGAGATATGTCAAAATGAGAACTGGCACCCTGTATTTATACTATTTCTGCTAGATTTGTTGGGGCCAACTTCTCCTTCTGGATATGTGTCTGTTCAGCATATTATTATTATTTCTAGCCGACTTCTTCTCTTGGAGGCTAATAACCTAATATAAATTATATTCTTGAGCCGACAAGACTTCTAGGGTTATTAGCCAACTCATTAGGGTTTACTCTTACTTTCCGAGTCTTCTATTCTCGTTAGGTTCACATGTGGAGGTAAATACCTCCCGTAGCTACCGTAATATTAACAAGATATGGATTGAAATTTATTTTAAAAAGTCTCATTCAAAGTCAATATGTTTCTATTAATATTGAGTAGTCAAGTTAGGAAATATAAGTATGCATGTTTGTCTTCATAGCTGGTAGTCATTGAATTTGACATGGTATGTTTAGGTTATTTCACAAAGAGTAATTATGTGTATCTATAACTATCCACAATATTAGTAGAAAAACATAGATCCATCTTAACTCTAGATCTATGTGTTGAGAGGAATCAAATCCTTAGGGTGCAAACCTTTCCTCAGGTTTTGAACTCTAAAAAATGTTTTCACATTAAGGGATTTGATCCCTCTCAATGCTTGATATATATGAAGTTAAGATGGATATTTACTTAGTTCAAATTAGTAATTTGATACACATTTCATGATGTGAGCTTGAGTTCCAATTTTAATATTGCATGGAGATAACCCATGTGCTTTTACAATTGTAGAGGAATAAAGCATTCAAAGATAAAAATAAATCATTCAAAGATAAAAATAGAAGCTAAAAATAAAGCATTCGAAGATAAAAATGAAACATAAAACATAGGAAGAGCATTCATATCCTATTTAAAGACGTCAAAAACATAATCAATGAAGTTCATGAGACAGAGATTCAATGAAGTTATAGATTGAAAAATTAGGTTATGTAACATTCGAAAAAATGCATCATAGATTCAATAAATTTATAATAGATTAAAAATCTTAGCTTAACTGTCAAATCTCGACAATAAAACATCCATCTTGTTAGCCAATAGTGTTTCGATAAAATCAATTGAAATATTAAAAATAAAAAACTTTTTTTTTTCTCCTATGTACAAGACTTTTGGAAAGTATGAAAATATTTGCAGTCAAACACAAACTAACTGATGATCAAGGCTGTATTGAATGCTAGAGTTTATGGCTTTCCTTCAGCAGGGACTAATAATACCCCTTATTTTTAGTATGCACCGATTTCAATATTGGTTTGTGATCTCTATTTTTATGCTACATTGATTTGTGGATGGATCCTTATGTTTACTTTTAGAACTTTTTGATTTCATCATGATGTGTCTATGCATTCTTTTATGTATATTTCAGTACATGGTAGTTATGTTTAGTTTAACAATTCATTGATTTCAACTTGGGATCTTTATTTCCATTTTTGTGATGCATTTATTTTAGCATGGTTTTTGTATTTCAACCATGTGATTGAAGAAGAATTATTGTAGATGATGTATTAAAAATATATCCAAATTTATAATATTAAGGAGGCCACACATTATTTCAAATACCAACACTCAGGTCATTAAACATAACATTGAAAGGATCTAAAAAAACAAGATTTTTTTTAAGGAATTCCACCCTCGAACTTATTATCTCCAAATAGAAATGTTTGAAACTGAATATATAATATATTTGGGTTTCAAAAGTGCAAAATCTAGTTCCAAAGTGTCAATATTGCATTCCAAAACTACAATTTTTGGATTGAATATTGGCACTTTTGGAACTAGATTTTGCACTTTTGGAATCCGATATCAACATTTTGGGAATTGGATGTCACACTTTTCAAAGATAATATTGGCATTTTCAAAATATCGTTTTGCATTTTTTTAATACAATATTGGTACTTTCACTGTCTAATTTCACATTGATGGAATCTAATATTGGCACATTCACAACTAGATTTTGCATGTTAGAAATTCCAATTTCACATTTAATTTTCAATTACATTTAATCTATATAATTGATATTATATTTTAAATTTGGGTACACGTAATGTACAAGTATTGCTAAATTAATCAAACACAAATGAATATATATAATCTAAATATTTTATTAACCATAAAAACATTGTCACACATAGAAAATACTAAGAAAAACAATTAATTACATTATTGAACAAACTAGTCTCATGTTTTTAACAATAGATATCATATCACTAACACCATGCATATGTATCAAGTAAGGCCAATATCAATCTAATAAGTATGTGTCATTCACATCATTTCAATTAGCACCTTTTGTAATTACATAGTTTCCTTCATCATTACAAACATGTTTTTCTTTCAAATCATCTACAATCACTATGTTTCTATCATAATAAGAACCCTTCAATATCTCTTAGACTTTATTTAAAGGTTTAAGATATACATGTGGATTCTCAACACCAACATAACCCTTTCTTGATATGATTTCACATTAATATTGTGTTATTATGACTTTAAATTGCTTCAATTTCAATCTAGTTTTGTTAAATAAAAATGGAAAAAAATGCATCCACATATTTTTTTGTATAAATGTCCATGAACCAATCTCAAAAATACTAAGGTGTTATTCAAAGAATTATTTAAACCTTAGGTGTATAATATAAATCATTGGTGTCAAGAAGATTTTAATGTTCCCTAGCCCAACCAAGGGACATCACGGTGTCGAATACTCATAAAAATGAAATGTATGGTAACTAATTTAATTCTTTTGTAGCTAACCAATTTCCTGTAGCTTTGAACTACAAATTAAAAACAAATTTAGATATTATTCACTACCATTACATTGATGCATATACAACATGCTAAAATAGACACAAATGAAGATAATAAACTTCATTACAACAGCATATAAATCATTCTCAAATACATAGAGTTTATGCGCATCAATTTAACTCATAAATACAAGACATAAAATAGATCAAACACTTATCTTTTTAAAATTGTTGTCTAACCAGCTTCTTGGCATGAAAATTCCAACCAACCATAGACTAAATTTTCCAAATATCAATAGTCAGTCACCTCCAAGATGAGGTTAGTAATCCACAAAAGAGGGTGTTCACTCATTGTCCACTCATAGCTCATAAAACTCACAATCCACTCATATCTTCCTACAACTATCCCTATTTTCCACTAGCTCTCTTCATCTTGACCTTCCCAGCCCAAGGAATGTACCCCTTCACTGATATCAGTTCCTAGGGTGTCCCATTCATTTATCACAGTCTTTATGGCACAAGTAACAAGGAATCTCTCAGCTGGGAACTCAAGGGATCTTGTTGCTAGGAAAAACTACCAACAACAAACACTTATTGTTCAGTGAAACTCACCCAAGGGTTCACTCTTAAGGCCTGAAAACCTAGATATTCGTTATGTATCTCCAAATACACTCCAATATTCTCCATATTTCTTTAGAATTCTCCCTCCATGGTTGAACCATCTCTAATCTCTCTTCCTTTCTCTCTCCTTGCTCCTCATGCACAAAACATTTCTGTCCAAAAATTTTATCCAAAATCATATGAATTTCCTCTACTTTGGCTTTCTTTCTTGACTCACAAACTTCCCCAAGTTGATTGTACTCATCCCCCATGTGCCCAATAATTTTGGGATGTGACCACTCACACCCACCCTCTTACATGTATTCAATGATTGGGTTTGGAAACGCTCAATCAAAAATTAGAAGGTTCATATAAAAAATAACAAACTTAGGAAAATGGATTGAATTAATATACATAGGTAATTCCCTTGGACCCCTCTTGAACATTATCCTAGACACTCCCCTCTTTTTTGGATTAATTCATCCCCCATTTGTGTCCTTGTCCCCTTAGCAACTGGCATCATCATTTTATTATTAACATTCAAAAATACAATTCGCAGATTACATTGCTTTAGCCATAGCCACACATTATATCTACATAATCATTAATTAAATTTGGGATTATAGTGGGGATGTTACATTTCCCGTCCCCTACAATTGTGCACCATCCTCGGTGCACACTATGCTGATATACATATATGAAAATTTACATCACAATAATTAGAAAATAAATGTCTACACTTTCACAACTCCAACAACAGTTCCATCCATAATATATTATTCGTCTCAACTCACCAACCCAAGGAATGCACCATTTGTTTATCAGGGATAACCCAAGGGATGTACCATCTGTTTATTATGGTTAACCCAAGGAATGACCCATTATTTTATCAAGGTCCCAACGCAATTGGCTAGGACTATGAGATGTGGTTCTGGTACTCTAGCTACTAAAAATGGATTTTTTTATTTTATTTTCTTCAAAATTGTCAAAAATGTGTGGGTATTCTCTATGTGAACTTTGGATCTCTATCTGAAACTATTTCCTTAAGCACTCTATGTAGCCTAGCAACTTCCTTTATGTATATCTCTGCAATATTCGATGCCTTGTGTGTTGTCTTCATTGGAATAAAATGAGTTTCCTTAGTGAATTTTTCCACCACTACCATGATGGAATCATGTTTATTCATTGTTCTAGGTAGCCTAATAATAAAATCCATGGTGACAACTTCCCACTTCCATTCTAGAATGAGAAATGGTTGTAGAAAACCTACTAGATGTCTATGCTCAGTATTCACTTTTTGGCACTTAGACATATGGATATGTAATTATCCACTTCTTTATTCATTCCCATCCAAAAGTATTGGCTTCTTACAACAACAATTTTCCTTTGATATCCTGGGTTCCTGACATATGCCACATTATGCATTTCCTTCAAAACTTCATTTTTCAACTCACTTGAATTCAACACATATATTTTTCCTTTGTACATGAGAACTCCATCTTCTTTCATCTCATGAGTGTTGGGTAGTTATTTGTCATTGATGTCAACCCTGTTCAATCCTAGAAGAATCCTCGAAGCAAGTCTAGAAGCCTATAGAAGTAATGGGTCTAATTGAAGAAGTCTCCAAAGTGATCCCCTTATGGCATATGTTTAAGCATGTCCCTTATGGGGAGACTCTTTGAAGAATTATACAAGAAGCCTTATAAATATGGCTAAGTGGTTAAGAATCCCCAGAGGTGTGGTCATGGAACCCAAATTTGTTTGAGGAAAACAAGGATGAAGGACAACATAAATGCATGTAACACACCCATAGATAGATAGTTCTCATCATTCCATTTCCAATGGTAGGTGATATTCCACGTGGTTCCTCATAGTTGAGAAGTTATTCCCTCATGAAGTTGAAAGTCCTAAAGAATTGTTAAGAAGCCCCTAAACGGTTACAAAATAAGTTACAAGTTATTAATTAAAGGGTAAAGTGGCTATAACAAGAAAGTATAGGTTGACCCTTAAATTAAGGAAATAAGTCACTTTGAAAAGGTATAAATACACCTCAAGAAGTCTCTCATAAGGACATACGCATACACAAGTTTATTGAATATATTCAAAGTGAGCAAGTGATCTATTGGTGAACCTGAGACGACGAACCTAAGGCATCGAAGGAGTGCGAAGGAGAAAGTTTTGGGATTGTAGGTGTGTAAAGGGTTTTCTAAGAAAAACCTAATTTAGCTGACCCCAACAGGTCAGGATAGTAGTGTCTCGCAAGGCACCCCCATGGGTTGTATGATGCTCGTCATGCGAGGCCCCATGAGATAACTAATCGTTGTCCAATGAGACAGAGGGAAGATTGAGAGAGATGCTTGTTCTAGGTTTCTGAAATTCTGAGCAAGGTATGATGATGCACCAAGTTTGATACATAGTTATAGGTATTGTTGGTGCAGATTTTTCATACCAGGGTCCTCTGCAGATTACAAAAAAAATGGTACCAATGTATTCTAGTGCACTAGCATTTTCATATTTTTGAAAGGAAAGAAGTCTCACCCAAAGTGAAACCAAGATAAAAGAGTTGAGGGAAGGGTAAGAAGAATTCTATATAGATCTATAACCCATCTATATTGTTACCATTATAGCACAAGATAGATACTTAGTTCAAATCCTTATCACATCATACACTAATATAGAAGAACAAAACTATACAGTCCATCAAGAAATGATAAAGACATGTAATTCATAAAAGACAACACATACTGACATTTCAGAGATACAGAAAGTAATATGAACCAGGAACATTTTCAAAATTTGATCTCCATTATCTTTCTATTATATCATAAGTCTTGGACAATAAGCATTCATGAAGTTACATTAAACATACACCCTACTTAGTATAGAAGAGATCAATAGGTACATCTAAATACAATACTACAGCTGATCACACTGAGTCTAGGTTCTTCCCTTCCTAGTTACAATCTAGATATAGAGTATAGAATTAGTTCTTTCATCTCGTTATCTCTCACACACCCACCCATTACAATACAATACAATACAAAATAAAAACATTATTACAATCATTTCCTTCCTTCTTCTTGATTACCCATTGACCCTCTTCTCTTCTTGATTCTATTTTTATTGTAATGGCTCAAAAATGAGTCTGTGATGGCTTCAGAATTTGTTTTGTTCCAATGTATTTCTGTTGAACCTTTCATTTTTCATCCTTATTAACTTGGTTGTTTTTCTCTTTCATATCTTGCACAACTTTGGTTATCAAAACGAAAGGCCCAACAGGTCTCGACCATAATCCTTGACTTTCCTAGACTCAAGTCTTTAGTTCTTTTGTGTTCTTTGATTCGGCCTACTGTCCTTCAGGGGTTTTTCTTTCTTCCTCCTTGGCTCCTTCAAATGAAGGGCCCAAATTTGGCACTAGCTCAAGATCTTTTTCTTTGAACTTCTGGAATTGTTCAAGTTTATCTTGCCACTTTCTAGAAATCAATGAAGCTTTTGCAACAAATTGTTGTGTTGCGTTGAGGTTGAATTACTTTAGCTTGGATGCACTGAGGGAATTCCATTCATCAAATGATAATGTTTCAAACTAATGCATCTGTAGGTATTCATTTTGAATGAAAATCCTGAAGGATCTTAGTTATTTCTTTGCTATTGTTTGAGCTTCAAACAAAGCATTCAGAGAATTGTTCGCTTGTTGCATTTGATCGAATTTTTCTTGTTTCTCCATAGGATCATGTGTTTTAACCACTTATTCGTTGAGTGTTTGGATTATGATGCACAAGTATTCCACTGCCTGGTTGCGATGGGTTATAACACCCATCTATTCACTGACTTCCTTGAATATTGTGGTATATTCGACAGTCTTTTTATGTAGCAAGGCTCTAACATCGTTGCCTTCCAGGAAAATTATTTCTAGCTATTGTTGAAGTTCCTTAGGTTGTGCCTTGGCCTCTAAATTTATCCCCTCCAACCAAGATTGAAGGTCCTCTACACAACCTGTTAGTACCTCCCATGCTTGTTGAACCAATCCGAGTTGTTCATCTGATTTTGCAGTGGTGTTGTATTCTGGCATCTAAGGGGACTCTTTTCTTAAAGTTAGCTAGATCTATGTGATATTTCCCTTCATTTTCTCCACTTTCTCTTCTACCTGGATTTTCAAGTATTCCTCTTGCGTTCTTTTGGTTTGTGTCAACATTCCTTCATGTCGCCAATACTCATCTTATGTTTCAACTTGTTGAATCCATTTCTCTAGGTGATCAATTGAGGCTCTGATCAACCCTACCAATTGTGGTGTCGAAAACTGAGCGAGCTCTTTAGATGCAACTATGGCCTCCAACGAGAATATGATATTGAGTGGAATCCTATTGGCCATGGATTTCTCAGATGGTGTCTCAACTTCCTCTTCTCTCTAGAGTGATCCTCACAACTGTTGGGATAATTTATCCTTCAAGGCTAGTGGAAGTAAAGAGATAACTTCCACCTATGCTAGGTAGAGATATAATAGTTCTGAACATTGTTGTGGATCTTCCAAGATGGGTTCTAGATGTTCTTTTAGCAAGGTTTTTTTTTTTAATCTTGATTGAGTCTCCTTTGGTTCTTGATACTCTTCCTCCTTTTGCATCATTTCCTTCATTGTGGGTGGAACTACAGGGGTTTCACTTTGATCCTTCAATATTTTTGTGCCTCTCTCTTTTCTCAGAGACTTTGTATCCAGGAGAGGTACATGTGGGAGTTGTGTGAGTACTAGGACTATGGAGGGTTGAATCTCCTAAAAGGGAACCGTTTATGGAATATCAAGCTGCACAAGTTTTGGGGGATTGTGTGGTAGAGGGACTATTGTATCCACAATTGGTGATGATGATTGTTTCTCAATGACTATGGAAGAAGGTATATTGGGGTTAGACTTAGGGTCATCGCTAATATGTACAATATTATAAGCTTCTCGAGTGGCTACTAGGGTGCAAGGTAGTGCAATCAATATAGGCTAGGGGTTTATGATTTTAGTTGGGATGACTATTGGGGATACACCAATTATGGTCTTATTGGTTGTAACCTTCGATATGAATGTGGAAGAAAATTTAATTAATGGTTTTACCTGAGAAGATGGCCTCATCCAGAAGCTTCAGGCATCCTAGAAAAGGCCTCTTTTTCCTCTACGATTGGTGTTATTACTCCACCTCTGATTCTGAGACTGTTGACAACTTCTAGGGTTGTTTTACCTTTTCATAGCTCAAACTTTCTTCTTTTGCTGGATTCTTATTCTTTAACAATTATGGTGGAAATGAATAATGGACACCCGACTTGCACAGGGTGTGTTTAACTCCTAGAAAAAAAAGGATTTCCTTGTCCAATATCTCCTCAACCAAATAGAAGGATAGGGGCCTTGTATGAAAGTATGAAGGATTTGCATTCCTTGTCCAGAGGAATGCATTGTGGTGGTTCAGAGCAAATGAGATGTTATTTGTATGAAAATTCAGAAGCTCATGTGGTATACACATCCTTTCGGTGGTGTCAATCAACTAAATGTACCACTTTAGGAACACAACATTGTTGTGTAACATCCCTCTCTGGTGCACATACCAAACTTATTCTTTGAGGACACTTGCTCGCAAGTGATCTGGATTTATATGATGATAAAACTTTTCTTTCATTTTGATGCATTGAGTTATATGACAGGATGTTTTTACTACCATGATATAGACAGGTGTCGCTGACTCAGTTTCATTGAGTGTGCAGGGTTTCGGACCTTGAGGATGCAGAGGCATCGGTAGAACTCCCTTGGACTCCGGATTGAGTCAGGGAGTGGGGTATTTGAGTTGTTTCATTTATAATGATATTGTTTCATTTCGATGATGTACTATTGATTATATGATACGTTGCTGACATGATTTGACATGATGGTTGATGATGCAGGCTGACGATAGCTTGCCGACCGGACTCACATATGGAGTAGAGGGGCCACACACGAGATCCAGATAGATTGAGGGAGAGGTGTGGACAGTAGCCCTGCCACAACCTACTAGCAC
>JZKD02S1426914.1:0-11104 GCA_000966675.3 Picea glauca
ATTTGTCTTAGCTAATTAAATTTAAAATACAATTAAATTACAATTTATTAAATTTGTTCATAAAAGTTATGTGAGATCTATAAATATAATGTATAGCAAATGTTTTTATGGTAAATTTTAAAATAAAATAATTTAACTCACAAATATTCAAGATAGAGTAAATGTTTCATAACAAATTTTAAAATAAAATAATTTAATTATAATATTTTTATCATTTATATTAATAACTTTAATCTCAAAATGTTTCTTAATTNGCTAATGAGTATGCCTAACTTTAATCTCAAAATGTTTCTTAATTAATTTTAGGCATTCTCATTAGCGGAGTATGCTAGTTTACTTTGAATTTACTACCTGACGCCTATACTGATCCCTCGCCATATTTTACCTGTGTATTATGTATGGTTTTGTCTTTATTGGAATCTTTGTTTTCTCTCCGTCGATGTCAAAGTCCCTTTCGTGTGTGGATGTAATAACTTTGCCAATGAGATTGTGTCCTATTACTGTGCAAGTGCTTATTTATTTTTTATTGCAGATATATCCTCATTAATGCCAAGTTGATGAGGATATATTGTTTTTTTAAGTTGACTGGAACATATTTTGCCAATGAAATTGAAAAATTTAAATTGTTTTTTTGTTTTGTTTTTGACACTAAACTAAATTATAGTGATATATCATTTTTCTTATGATTTTTAATTAAATCGATTATATATATGTGATTATATATATGTGTGGAAGGACTTTTAGGTAAAGTAGACAAATCTACTACTCTTACATGTCTCACATGCTAATTCATTTAAGTAAGAATTGGTATCATTTCAATAATTAAAGTAATTATAAAGAGAAGATACAATTATTTAAAAAGGCATCACAATATCGTACACAAGCACATCTTTTTAGGGTTAGTGGTGGGTTGGTGAGGGTGTGCTTGGTACATGCAAGGAAACATGTACCCACGAGGTTCAATGAATCCATTTTTGGAGTGAAAACATTAACTAAAATAATGATTAAACTTTGGGGAAAGCATGGATGAGGTATTGTTGGGCACATACCCAATTTTGGGAGAAAAGTACGACGTGGGAGAAATACAACTAGCAAGAGAAGCAACACATGTAAGGAAGATGTGCATGCAGGAAAAGCAGCACGTGCAAGACATACGTGTATGCAGAAGAGGAAAGCATGCAAGGCGCGCATGCAAGAAGACCTGGCCATGATATGGTTAGGGTTTTGGTAAGAGGATGTAATGGATGGTAAGCCAAAAACATGTATAAGTAGGTACCTAGGAGGTCTAGGTCAGGGTTGTTGTTGGAATATGGTTCCTTTTTTATTGGTCATTGTTACGACGTCGTTCGAAGACAAAATGCTTGTAAGTCCGATCTGTTTTGTAAGTTGTTGAGTTGAGGAGAGGGACTAAGGTATATCTTGAGGGTTAGATCACAGGCTGAGGAGCCTGGTGTGATCGAGTTCGCCTCATTGTAGATCTTGACCTGTTTGATGGAGAATTGGAATGCACGCGGCACTGTAGTTCTGGAAACACCATAATAAAAGAGCAGAGCAACCAAATCTTTGTGGACGTAGCCCGGGAGGGGTGAACCACGATAGATCATGTGTTATGTGATTGAATATTGTGTATTTCCTTTATTGTCAATGATTAGATGTTAGAAAAATGCGTGAATGACTAGTTAGATCTGTTATTTTACATGCATGAATAAGAATGACAGGGTATTCAATATAAGTTGAATATTAAAGTAACAAATGAAGATCACAGAGAACCTTAGATCCCCACTCATTCCTAGGTTGCAAGCAATTGAGTGTTGCATCCACCAATAGAACTATCTCGGGTGAGACTGCGCAGTGCACTTTGTGTAGTGTGTTGCCTTCTGGTTCACCAAAGGGGCCGACATTTTTAAAGGGGTTTTGTTGGAAACCATGATATACCTGAACCTCGGTAAGCCCAAGAGAGGTAGAAAGAGGGAAGTAAAAACCAACAAATGGTTATGTTGCCGGTTGGAACAAAATGGGATTGAGTGAGTGAGATCTGCCAAAGAATCATGGAAAGAATGTCAGAGCTGGTGAGGAAACGCTAAAAGAATGATAATATAAAAGGGGATGTTTAGATCGTGGAA
Organism: Picea glauca; assembly: GCA_000966675.3. NCBI lineage: Eukaryota > Viridiplantae > Streptophyta > Pinopsida > Pinales > Pinaceae > Picea > Picea glauca. The sequence goes on from JZKD02S1426914.1 coordinate 2,124, forward strand.
CCCAACGAAGGCAGAGATCGAGAGCTGGTTGAAAACAAAGGAGTTGGAATTTGCACAAAGAGATAACAAACACCCGAAGTTAACATCGCACAAATATTTGGACAAGTACGTATTTAGTGACTTGCATGAAGTATTTTTTTGTGATTTTCCACATGTGTTGCAAGAGTGGATATTGAGGTTGAAAGACAACCACCCTGCAAATCAGATCAGACAACTGGAGTGGAATTCTATGGAGATCGTGCAATTACAACAAGTTGACAATAAATTTACACACGTAGTAGAGTTATGGTTAGACAACATTGTTGCAAGATTTATCTTTGAATTTGCAGCAGATACTGCGAAGTCTTACAGCGCAGTAGAGCAAGAGTTCCTAAAGGGACCCAGGGGTAGGTATATCAGATCGTTGTATACTTCCATCAAGATTTTATTGTATAATGAAGGTGTAATGCCAATGGAATCAGACAACTAAACTTCCCTGCGTGCATGGGGGAAGGGGGGAAGCATTGACAAGAGATGGAGAAATGGAGGAAGAAATGGATAAAGGAAAGAAGGAGGAGGCCTTGGATCCAATCATGATGGAGGAAGACTAGATCAAGCAGATCATAGAAACATATGGAAGAATGCGCAGTGGAGCACCCTACCAATACAAGCTGAACAATAAGAAGAGAGCCATAGCTGCGAGGGAAGGCTTGACAAGTGATGAAGAAGAGGTAGAGGATCTCCGGCATGTGGAGTAGATTGAGGAAATCCTGCGTGCGACATATGAAAGGAAGACAAGAGGTCCAAGGGTAGGAACCAAAGGCAGAACTCATATCCATATCAGTGTCAGTGTGGAACCCATAAACCCATGTGTGACCAATACACCAGAAAGAACACCATCGTTTAGAGAACCAAATTTCATTGGAAGAAACGCAACAGGAAGTACATCTACACAGGGAGCAACAACTGGGGGAGCCATTTCAAGAAGAATTAGTCAAGGATATACACTGTGTGGAGTTAGTAGTTCATCATTCAGGATGGCAAGACATGATCCCACCATCAGGTTACCAGAATTCAAGGGAGAGGCATCAGAGGACCCTGAGAAGCACTTGCTCATCTGTGAAAAGATCTGGGAAGAAAAGAAGATCACAGATGAGGATAGAAAACTTGTGCACTTAGCTATCACACTAAGAGACCACACACTAGATTGGTACATGAGATTAGCTGCAAATAGTCCACCAGGAACAACCAAAACCATTTTGGATATCAAGAAGCCGCTGATAAATGAATTCTAGAAGCCTAGCTCAGAGGATCAATACATGAATGAGATGATAGAGATCAGATAGAAACCAGGGGAATCTGTCTGGGAGATTGACGAGAGTTTCAAATGATTGGAGGGAAAGTTGAATTATGTCATGACGGATATGTATCATAGACATATATTTGTGAATTCCCTACTACCACACCTGAAATACCCTTTGAGACATCAGAAGTTTCAAACTCACGCAGAGGCTCTGCGGGTAGCCTTACAACTAGAAGAGAACCAATATAAGAAGACATATCCAACAATAGAGGAGTTGAAGGAGGATCTGAGGAATTTAACATTTCAACTAAACCAGAACAAGAGTAAGGAAAAAAGATAAGTTGTTTGGTTTACCACATGTAGGATAGAAGGACATCACATGAATGAGTGCCCAACATTCGCGCAATACATGACAACGTGACTGCCAAACCCTTTGTCGATAGGAGGACTATGGTGTGATATCTGTAAGACACAGGGCATGATCCATATCATTGCCCAATGATGCAGAAATACCAGACAGTGCCTAAGAGTTCATATTGCAACTTTTGCAAGTCAGTAGGCCACAATGACAAAGATTGCAGGACAATGGAGTTGATGAGGGAAAGAACATCAGACACATATAGGGTGTAGGCATAAATGATGATAGGGAAAGATGTACCACAATTTAACCAAGTACCATTGAACCCAATATAACACTGTGAAACCACAATACAATACCACACAACCACAGTATAATACCACATAGTATAATCAGGTGCCTCAGTACAATGCCCCGTGAGGAGATCGAGCTGGCTACAAAAGTGGAGGACGAGGTAGAGTACGCTTTGGAAGAGGTAGAGGACCGGTGGTATTCCATAACTGTCAACAAACAGGACACTATGCAAGAGAATGTCCACTTCCACCTGCGACATGTATGTATTTTCGTGCATCAGATCATGACACAAAAGACTGTTCGACACTATTGGGGAAGATCTAGGAAAAGAGGAATCAAAACAATGAGAATGTCCAATGGATTTCTGTCGAAGCAAGGGATGATGGAAGAAATATCAACATAGTTACGTAGAGAAGAGCTAAAATAGGAGATGACGTAGTAAGACAAGATCTAGCACAACACCAATGGGTGAATAAGAATAACGAACCACAAAAGCAGTTTGATGCGTAGAACGAAAATGAGTTATTCAATCAAGACACACAAGAATTCTTGAAGCCAGACATTGCATCTACATCAACTACACATCATACTCAGGACGTACTAACGTACGAGATGGTTTCATCGCTGAATCACACTAATGAAGCACAACCCCTAGGACAAGTAAGTACCATAAAGGCCTTTTTGCAATCATGTGTTAAACTACTAAATGATCCATCATCTAATAAGGTATTACAAAATATGTTAGAAAGATGTAACACTGACGTAGAGGGAAATCTAGAGCATAAATCAATTAATCACTTGCATACAAGGAGGAGGACAAGTAGAGAGTTTAGACTGGATGCCAACATTGGAGATTTCAACATGGGGGATATTATACTGGATTTAGGCTCCCAAGTAAATGTGTTACCCAAGAAGACATGGAAATGTATGAGAGAGCCCAGATTAGGATATTCAACTGAAACTAGAAAATCAACACAGTTTTTTACCAATTGGAAGGCTAAAGGGTGTGATAGTAGATCTAGATGGAGTGCGCACTAAAGTCAATTTTGAAGTGATAGAAATAGTGGATGGCACAACACCGTATCCAACATTTCTTGGCGTGGATTGGGTGTTTGAAAATCAGGCCATAATCAATTTGAAGACAAGGAAGATGACATTCGAGTCAGGAGACTACAGAGTTGCTGTGCCACTAGACCCATCAGAAGGACAAAGGTTTGTAGAACCCACTTGCTTAGACATGGAGGAAGTCAACCAGTTATACAGAACCACCGCGTGAGAAGAAGATTATGTAAATCCAACTGAAGATGGAGTACTCAGCTGGAGAAGCATCACATCATGCGCTTCAGACTCAGATACAAGGTTGGAGAATTGGCAGCAGAGATTACATGAAGTATCCACAAGAAGGTGCGCAAGAATAGACTGCACAGTAAGATGGGTAGGTACAGAGAAAATAGAACCTCCCAGTTTTCATGGGGTGAATGAATTGGAAGAGTTCTTAACAAGATACAAATATGAAGTGTTATAGAATCATAGGCTCTTAGCTCTAGACATAGCACTCAAGGCAACACCTGCAAGATGGTGGGGTGCGCACAAAGAGACAGTCAAGGATTGGTGCAAATATAAGCGATTATTGCACATTAGATTCGACGTAGAATAGGGAAGCAATGAACTGCAGAGATATGATGGACATGGGACACCAACTAAACACTTGGAGAAGTGCAAAACACTATGGAAAATGACACCACTGGAAGAATGGCCTCACCACTTTATTCACATATTGGGAGGAATTCTAGCAAAATGGTATGTAGACCAGGAACTGCGCAGACGCACTGCAGAATGGACAACATTACAACATAATTTTATAGTCACTTTATCATTTGAACATGAGAACCCCAACATTGATTTAATACTCAAACAAATCAGAGGGGTGATATTTATTAAGGAACCAGAGGTTGAACTTATAACAGAGTATCAACATCATAATAGACAGACAGTGAAATAACTACTGTCATGCTATCATGTCCAGGAAGAAGCACCAGATGAAGATGACCTACGTAACATTAAAATTATAGAAATTGAAGGAGAAAGAGAGGTGGAAGGTCCATCTCTGGCATCAGAATCATTTGTTGCGCCAATCAAGGTGAAGAAAGTAAATATTGGGACAAATGATAATCCCAAAATGGCCAGCATTGGAGACTATTGGGATGAACAAACAATAGAAAGAATAACAGAATTGTTGCATGAGTACAGTGACCTGTTCCCAACAACCTTTACAGAGATGAAAGGCATAGCATGAGAGCTAGGAAAGATGAAGATACCTCTCAAACCTAAGGCTAGATCAGTCAAACAATGACCATATAGACTGAACCCAATATATAAGCATAAAGTAAAAGTATAAACTGACAGAATGTTGGACGTTGGAATAATAGAACCAATAGAAGAATCAAAATAGATAATCCCTATGGTAGTCCAGGAGAAGAAGCAAAGAGGCATAAGGATATGTGTCGATCTAAGAAAGTTGAATGATGCTTGCCTACATGACCCTTTTCCCACCCCTTTCACAGATGAGGTATTAGAGAATGTAGGAGGCCAGGAAGCATACTCATTCACATATGGATTCTCAGGCTACCATCAGATCAAGATAATTCCAGAAGACAGGTACAAGACCACTTTTTCCACAGAATGGGGATCCTACCAGTACACAGTCATGCCTTTTGGGATGAAGAATGCACCAACAATATTCTCAAGAGTAGTCATAGTTGCCTTCAAAGAATTCATCCATCAGTTTTTAGAGGTATATCTGGATGATTGGAAAGTCTACAGTCTGTTGAAAGATCATGTAGAGGTGTTAAGGCTGATGTTGGAAAGATGCATTTAGTGTTAGATATCTTTAAATATCAAGAAGTTCATCTTTGTGGCACCTTTTGGAATACTATTGGGACATATAGTCTGTAAACAAGGGCTATTGGTGGATCCTACAAAGGTTGCAGTCATTGTTAACTTACCACCACCCAAATCAGTACATCAGTTGAGAGAAACATTGGGACACACATGCTACTACAGAAAATTCATAAAAGGGTATGCATAGATCATCACATTGATGGAGAAACTGTTGAAGAAAGATAGTAAATTCTAATGGAATGAGGACTGTCAGCGAGGTTTGGACACTTTAAAAGAAAAAATGGTCACAACACATATACTAGTATTCCCAGACTGGGAAAAGACATTTCATGTGCATGTAGATGCATCAGCCATAACACTTGGAGCTATTCTGGCACATCCAGGAGCGAGAGAGTTAGACCATCCCATAACATTTTCACGCAGAAAATTGTTAGAGTCAGAGAAAAACTACAATACTACAGAGAGAGAAGGCTTAGCAATGGTATATGCGCTGCAAAAATTCAGACACTACCTACTTGGGAAGAACTTTAAATTTTTCATAGATCATTCTTCCCTCAAGTACCTAGTCAATAAGCCAGTGTTGGGGGGGATAATCTGTAGATGGTTACTATTGTTTCAGGAGTTTGACTTTGAAGTGATACTCAAACCAGGGAGGTTGAATGCAGGACCCGATCACCTGTCGAGGATCACTAATGGAGAGGAACCTACAAATTTAGAGGACAAGTTCCCTTATGCACAATTATTTTCAATCCAAGTAGCTGATGAATATTTTGCTGACATCATTGAATACTTGAGTACATGGTCTGCGCCACAAGAATTCAACACTGCGCTGAAGAAAAATCTGGTAGTCATAGTTGCAGACTATCAATTGATTGCAGGACACTTATACAAGATGGGCACATACAACATCTTGAGAATATGTGTACTAGAAGATGAGAGGCCTAGGATTTTAGCAAAGGATCATGAGGGAATAGTCAAAGGACATTATGCAGGAAAATATACCGCGCAGAAAGTATTGTGCGTAGGACTATGGTGGCTGACCATTCACAGATATGCAAAGGACTATTGTCAGAGATGTGATGTATGTCAAAGGGTTGGTAAACCTAGTAGACAAGATGAGATTCCCCTAAGACCATAAGTAACCTTGCAAGTGTTCGAAAAATGGGCAATAGACTTTGTGGGACCAATTAACCCACCAACAAAGAGGTCAGGAGAAAGGTATATCATTACTACGACATAGTACTTAACAAGATGGGTAGAAGCAAAACCAGTAAAATATTATATTGTAGAGACAACAACACACTTCCTGTTTGAGCATGTGATCACTAGATTTGGATGCCCAAGGATTTTGATGAGTGACCAAGGCATTCACTTCATCAATAGTACTATCAAGGCTATGACTGAGGAGTTTGAAGTCCATTATCAAAAGAGTACACCATATCACCCTCAAGCAAATGGAATAGTGGAAGCCTTTAATAAGATCCTAGAGAATGTTTTGACAAGAATATGCAATGTCAACACGGATGATTGGGATTTGAGGATACCAGCAGTATTATGGGCATACAGGACTACGTGCAAAAAGTTGATAGGAAAAACACCATTCAGGTTGGTGTACGGACAAGAAGCAGTGGTGCCATTAGAATTTTTGGTACCTAGTCTGCGCACAGCAACAATCACAAACATGATAGAACGAGGTGCAATACAAGAAAGGCTAAGTCAGATGATGAAGATTGATCCAAAATGGATCCAGGAAGGCCTAAAAATCAAAGTTATTAGAGTCAGACGAAACCAACACCATTGCGTCTGTCTCATCGCGTTGATTCTGCCCATATTTTTTTTTTCACAAATGGACACTGTATGCGAAAGTTATCGTGTTCTGATCGATTTCCCAAATAGGCAAAAAATCAAACTGGTCAAAGTCAACATGTTGTATTGCTGATGTCAGCATTACGACATGTGATGTTAGCATGAAGTCATGATGACATCATCAGTTACACATGGCAGCATGAGGAGGTGACATGTGGCACTGTATGGATGACACATGGAAGTCCATACGTGACGTGGCCCAATGACAGGATGACATGTGGCAATACGAACGAAAGGTAGTTGTACGAATGCTGATGTGGCAAGGTGATTAGGTTGTACAGATGATGACGTGGTAGGGTGACAGGGAAGTACGGATGTTGACGTGGCAACTGACTGGGCAGGTGAATTGGAAGTATAGATACTGACGTGGAATGACACATGGTTGTATGACGGTGACATGGCAGTTGATTGTGCACTAACTGGGTGCTGGCTGTACCGTATGGACGAATCACAGGGTGACACGTGGCCTAATCAGAGGGCACCACGTGGCACCCTAGATTTTTCCAATGTTGGCTAGGAAAAAACATTGGTTGCGACTCCGTCGGGCTCGAACCCCCGACCTTCGAGATGGGCAACAAACTACACCGAATGCGCTAGTCACCCGGGTTGTTATGTGGCTTATTGAAACAACCGACTGAATATACATTTGAAGTCGTTATGGTGCAGGTTTTTGGGTTAAGCCCCGGTCGGAGGGGGCTAGCGTAGGCCCACTTGACACCCCATCTGACCGGGGGCTAAGGACCAGGGGTCAATGCAATTGTTTGGAGCGCGCGAGGGTTAGGAGCCTGGACATATGGCACCATGCGACTAGAAGACCAGGGATGGACTAGAGGGTTACAGGCCAATGCCTAGCGCTTGGCCATATGACAGTCTCCATATGACTAGGAGCCTAGAGAAAGGGGGTTGCGCCCAACACTTTTCCTATTTGTGGTTTTTTAACTATATATTAAATATTTTTATTGATTTTTAATTGTGATTTTAGTGTATTTTACACAAAATTGAGGATCTAGAGCCCTTTTTGAGGCCAAATCTTGGGAGGAAGTTGGGAGGAGGATACCAACTCAAAATATATATAAACCAAAGGTCCTTAGCAACATTATGAAGGTTCATATTGACAGAATGATGATGAGTTTATGAAGCTTGAAGCCATTTTTATGTAGGGAAGCCATTGAGGAAGAGAGCTTTGCGGGCCAATTCCGGGAGCTACGCTCAACCTTTTTCAGTGTCGTCAGTTGTGTTAGATTCTTGAGGTTGAGATGAACATAGACATAATAGTTTCTAATCATTTTGACACTTTTCTGATGTAATTTTGAAGCATTGAAGAGAAATAAGAAATCCTCACCCACTGAGACAAAGGCCCAGAGACGTAGGAAATCTTTCTGAATTCTGTTAACAACTTTGTTGTTATGGTTTGTTGTTCTTTGTGCTTATATTATGAGATGCATTTCCTTATTATGGCTGTTATAATATCTCATTAAGTTCTTCTTCTTTCCTTAATTCTTAAATTGTAATTGAAATCTTGCTTAAAACTTAACCACGTCTTTAAAGATAATTTTCGGATCAAGTGGTATCAGAGAAGGTTGATAGTTGGTTTTTGAGTTTGCATGATTACCAGGGAAAAACTGAGTCGTGGTGAAGGCGAGATTGTAGAAGGGGATCCTGAGATTGGATTGAGAAAGAGGACTTCTCAAAGTGAGGAGATGGCATCAGAAGAAGGCATGTCTCAGAATGAGATAGAGTTGCAAAAGACTTTATTCGCCATGTTTGAGATGGTAAAGGTATTATATGAGGATTACTTGGAACAGAAGAGGCCTTTCCAAGGGGAATCATCAAAACAAGACAAAAGTGAAGAAGGAGATGATCCTCCTAAAAATCCTCCTTCATCTCCTTCTTCTCCATCATCTTCTTCTTCTTCAATTACAAGTTCAAAATCTACTGCAAGAAAACATTCCCATAAACATAAACATGATATACCTTTACTTAAGCTTGATATGGAATTTGAATTTCCCATGTATGATGGTGAAGTCAATGCTGAGAGGCTTGATAACTGGGTCAGACAGATGGAAGTTTATTGCAGTGTGCAACAAATAAAAGATGAGGCAACTCAAATCCAGTTGGCATCGCTTCATCTTGCAAGCATAACACTCATCTGGTGGAAAAGTAAGTTGCAAAATGGTATGCAACAAGTTGGCAATGTATTTCCATCATGGCAAGATTTTGTTTTTGCACTTAGAAAACAATTTTATCCTTTGGGTTATAAGGAAAAGGCTTTAATTGAAT
>JZKD02S1426925.1:0-11104 GCA_000966675.3 Picea glauca
TCAATCGTTTTGAATATGTACGTTGAATAGTGACTAGCAACACGTATTAAAATTCCCATATCCGAGCAGATTCTCAAATTTGACATCTAAAATATGCACAATATTAAAGAGGGACATGATGTCAAGGTCTCTTTGGGTGACACATTCATGAACTATGCTGATGCTTTTAAGAAAACTAAAATTGCACAAGCTAAAAAAAAAAATATTATTTTCGCAAATTCAAAATGCAGGAAAAAAAAAATTACCAGATCTCATAATATTCACCTACCTATTCATTTTAATGGGAGATGTACTCGACATTTATAGTTATTAAAGCCCATCTTTTTGAACTTGTTTGGTCGGTTCTAACTTTTGAAAGCATATTTAATGTGTATTGGGAAGCGGTGAACGTAGCGGGGATGGATCCCTATGTAACATACGACACTACTATTTCTGTCTTTTTCTCCACAAGTGTATGTAAAATGTACATAAAGTAATTCGAGAATGCTAATTTTTTTGGACATGAGCCCTTGAAATTCAAATAGTCCACAAGTACGATTGTATATTTTTATATCGCGGAACTTTCCATGTTATTTGTAGGACATAGAACAATAAAAGTCGAATTTAGATCCCGACACCCCGAAAACCCGCGATCCAAAAAATGCTTACTATTTATTTTGTGTTTTTTTCCACCAGCGTATGTAAATTGTACATAAACTAAACTATTTCAAGAACGCTAAATGTTTTGGACACGAGGCTTTTAAAATTCAAATAGTCTGCAAGTCTGATTGTCAATTTGTTTATCGCGGAACTCTTTGATTGTCAATTTTCATCCGGCTACCTCGAGAATAGGCAATGAAAAAACTGGCTAAGTATGGGATGAGGGCTCCATGCATGCTTTATATATCTATTTTATAAAATTACATATTTACTATGTTTAATTTATGTTGTCCAGGAAACCCATAATTTCATAAATTTCAATCTCTTCTATCCAGGAGCCCTTCTTTTAAAGAAAACTAATTCGGGAATGCTAATGTATACACTGAACATGACCTTGCGGAACTCTCCATGTTATTTGCAGGGCACAGAACAACAGAGGCTCAATTTTCATCTCGCCACCTCAAGAACTTGCGATCATTAACTTATGCTCTCCAGGAAACCTATATTTTCATAAATTGCACTCTCTTCTATCTAGGAGACCTTCTTTTAAAGAAAACTAATTTGGGAAAGCTAATGTAAACACTGAAAATGACCTATCATAGTTCAATTGAAACTATCTGCGAAGATGCATCCATAAAAATGGATAAGTATGCAACCTAATGAGGATTGGTTGGAATGACCACATAAATGCGAGAAACTATAGAGTGAGAAACGTAGTTTACAAGAGGAAAATAAAAGGGAGAGAACAACTATATCTCCGAGACAACAAAATGCACTCTCATAGCTATGAAACCATAGCAACACAGAATCCATGGAAAAAGCATCGACAGCTATGAAAGATACTTTGAGGCTGACAAACTCTGCTTCAACATGTAAGAGATGCAATTTACATCGCCTGCAATTTTTTAGTCTGTTATTTTATCTTAATAGTATTCTATGAAAAATCCACTGCAAAAAAATGTAACCAGAGATCGAATTGCAGATGCAGCATCCCAACATTGCAAACCCTAGGCAAACAAGAACAAGAAACTATCAAAATTTCTCTATCAACATTTAAGAAAAAAATTCAATGTGACAAGTCTTTGACGTATCACAAAAAAATTATTATATTTTTTGTAAGAATAGTTTGAACACCAGAGAATGTATTGGAAGGACAAACTTTTGATATGCTAAACCAAACATTCAAATTAATGTTAGCATTAATCCACCTTCGACGAATGAATAACAAAATATATGATTCAAAAATACCATATACGATCAAATACTTTGGATATGCCAACATATATAACATTGGGAATAGCAAATCCAACAATAAGACCTCCAATCCATTGTCCAATCAGATCATGACAAATGTGGTACTTTTTTTTAATATAAAAATCGATGTTTTCAATTCCCTGGTTCCAACAATAGATAATATGGAAATATTTGTGGTCAAAGGACAGACTAATATGAAGTCAACGATTCATTGATCGCTATAGTCCCTCTATGCCTATGGTAGGGACTAATAATGCTTAAGGACATTGTTACACTTATGAATTTACATAATAGGTAAGAGTAATAGGGTTAATATACACCGAATGTAACTTTATATGCTCTCTCAATATACGATTGGGATTGTAAGGAATAGCTTGATGCCATGTATGGAAGATTTTCCCTGCAAACAATAAAAATACAAAATGTGAGAAAAAAACCAAATAAATTGCTAATGAAAAATACTAATGAGTTAAAGCTCAAAGGGTGAAGAGGGGTCAATAATTTCATTACCATAGCTCATGGAATGCGATAGCATGGCCTTGCTGGTGTTTTGAACCCACATATCTCTTGTACATTGTGAGTGGAGCCAAAGTCTCTGCGATCTATTACAGTTCAACACTACGATGAGCTTGAATTGGAAGGAAAATGTGTACTTCCCAAGTTGCATTAAGAGAAGGATGTACTATCAGTCAGAGTAGGAGAGTAATGGTATGAAGAAAAATCTCGATTACCACTCAAGATAATGCAAGATAATGTAGATATATCCATTTATTACAACTCGTAGTCGAGAGGATTCAAGTGTAGTGGTGAAGTGATATAATTTAATTCCATGCAGAGTATGTATACGAGGTAGAAAAATGAGTACGTGAGCATTCTCTCCATCTAGAACAAGCTTAACATTATGAAATTAAAAAAAATTAAACCATAGGAACGATTAGGATTGCCTCCCTACATATAAATACATTAAATACATACATTGAATCATTTGAAAGAAAGAGAAGAGTTTGATATGGTAAGTTTAAATCTTATAATGTGAGTTGTGAAGTATTGATACTCTATGGACTTGAATTATTGGGTTGGAACAATCATATATATATTGATAAGTATTGAGTTTTAATTGCATGAAAGCTATATTTGTGGATGTGGTTGATCTAACTAAACAAGATTCAGTTAATGAGACTAAATAAATTACACAGTAAAACACATACACATGCACACATATATAACTCATAGAAGTAATTGTTCAGGTATGGATAGAGTGGTTTATTATCCATAATGTAGATAATACTTTTCTCAAAACTAATATCAGAATAAGATCTAGTATGTTTATTTCTATTATAGTTGAAAAGTAAAATGCACTTAAATTAATAGATTATGATAAGTGTATACCATCATATAGAAGACCTAGAATATGATGAGATTGGTTAGAGGAGTCTTCGATCTATCATGAAAAGACCATGCCAAAAATAAATAAATATAGCAGTGGATGATGTTTACATTTATGTACAAGACTTTGTGTGTTCTCGATGAAAGATAAAACAATTAATCGATCAAATGTGGGATATTTGTTTTGAATTTTATTTATTTATTAGTAGATACATTACATAGTTCCTTACAACCAATAAGAAATGGTTCTATTCCTCCCATAATTATTTTCACATGCCTATACCAAGAGAAATAATGAGTGAGGATTAACCAAATGAATGAGGATCCTCCCCTTAAACAACCAAAAACATGTTTTATATATTTATATGCAATAACGAACCAAATGGCCTTCCCCAAGAATCTCATGTAACCACTTTTCCCAACTAAAACCAAGATGGCTAAATAAATAATACTAAAAACACTTGGACCCTTTATCTCTTCTCTCTCATGGAATCATAGCCCCCTATATATGTCCTTGTCTATCTTGTAGCTAGTAATGTGTTTTTACTATTGATTGCATTGTACAAATACATATCTCGTCACATGACCTTATTACTCACTAATGTTATCGAACAAATTGGTAAGTGTGGATGCAAACTTATCTCCCTAAATCCAACAAGAAATTAGAACAAAACAGAGCAGAATATAAGCTTCTCCTTATTTTTCATTGTAATGTAAACTAGTTCAAAGAGGGACAAATGACATACCTTTTAAACATTGTTTGATCCTTGCTAGTATCGTCCTTGCTCCATATTTTGATTTGTGGGATGTTGAACCTATTAAGAAGCACAAACCAACAAAGAGATAGAACAATGATATATATATATTCCAATGAAGCCTATGCATAAGATCAAGGAGTTATACAATAAAAATGGAGACACTTTTATAGGGAAGAAATGTATTACTTCATTATATTGATGAAAGTGGAGAATACAACCTATGTCTTGATGTTGCAAGGTCCCTTCCAATGGCCCTTTTATTCAATACACACACACCTTTGATCCAATTCTCTTGATGAAGAGTATTCATAACCTGACTTGGAAAGATAAAGCAAATCTATGACAAGTAAAATGTTCAACAAAATTCTTCATGCATAAGCTAGACTAGCCTTTCCCATGGAAAATCCCTCTTTATATAGGGTGAAAGAGGTATGAATGAGGATATTAGGATGATCGAACTAAATAAGAGAAGCGACTAAGATCCAAACTGATTGGAGGCCACCTGATCTTCTAGAAGATTCCATTCTAGAACTTTCATGAATTTCACCTTTTTCTCTTGCTTGATCATCATCCCACGCTAAGCGCAAGCATCTTGTGGTGACGTCATTGTCCAATTTGGTGCAACATGCAATGATGAATCGTTTTCGCACCACAATCATTTTGCAGGGTGTGGTGATATCCTTTGATAAGGTTTTTAAGAAAAAAAAGATGATTCAATTTCTCATGGAGAAAGTCTCATTTCTTCAATAGCTTCATAGAATAGAGTAGTAAGTCATACATATATCATCAGTTGATCATAGGGTGACCAAAATAATGTCCTACAAAATCCCCCCCAAAGTATGAACTTGGAACATGTGACAACTGAAATACTTTGTAGAATGTGTGTGTCGATAACAAGGAGCACATCGGTCGGGAACCTGCAAATAATCAAGCATCTGCATAATAATATACCATTTTCTAAGGTAGGAATTCCTATACTCAGACTACAAGTGACTCTAAGCATAAGTTTCAAGTGAGTGATGGCCATTAAACATACACTTTGGATCCATGTCATCATGATTCAACATAACCATGAGAAATACATTATGGATCTATTCTCTAAAAAATCAAATTTGGACATATCTACAAGACATACATGGTGGATCAATGTGTCAATATAGACTTATGAATACTACATCACAACCTGGACCAATATGGAGATATCCATGGTAGTCATTTCCATCGTCCCGAGGTCCGAATCTATCCATGTGATTACAAGTGTCGAAGTCGAACATGGTAGAAACCACTTGATTATCGGTCATTAATGGATATCATTAACAAGTGTGATGGAAATCACCATTGATATTGATGAACCCCAAGGTACTCTAGTACAATCAATGAATGTGAATTAATGATTTGAAGTTGACCACTTTATGGAATCTTCCAATCAGGGGCCAATAATGTGAACCCACTTTTTGAAAACGAGGAAAACTGCCATTGAGGCATGCAAGTTCCAAGGTACTAAATGATTTCTAAGTCTAATTCCCATATAATGAGATGAATTCAACAGGAAAAGACTCGTCAAAGAAATTCATTAATGTATCCCCCATCAATGACACAAAATATGTAACATATTTGAAGTAGATCAGTGTAGAAAGTGATTTATAACTGACCCAGGGAAGGCCGACATGGTAAGATTTTGAGGACTGCAGATGACCGACTCGATAGAAGGCTTGTTTAGGTTGAACTTCTCTTGAAAATATGAATGACACGACAATTGTCTTGGAAGCATTAACTTAAGGACGACCCAACATATGGACTTGTGAATGGTAAAATGAGAGACAAATGGATTTCTCAACCCAAATACAATGATGAAGATGGGTGTCATGTTCAAGAGAGACTTACTGCCACTAACAAAAATATAGATATACATTTCTTTCCCAATTTCTCCCCACCATTTCTGGCGAGTACCTCTTTATTTCTATGCAAGATTGAGGAGGATAACATATGATTGTAAAGTAAGCTCATCCTTTGGATGAGTCCCTTGGAGTATTTTTAACGAACCCTAGGAAGGAGTGGTTCAGTCCCATATAGGCCTTTTGATGCTTGTTTTATGATTCCAAATAAAGAAAACTCAGGGGTTTTTCATGTTTCGAGAGTCTGAAAAAAAGTTAAAGAAAACTCCAAAATGTCATTTTTGGTAAAGTAGTATGATGAGACCAAAAAATAGATAAACTACTGCTCAAAATATGTTTTCTTCAAATACTTTAATGAGCTTGAAAAGAACAAGGTCACTCAGTTATCTTTTCATGTTTAGGGAACTTGAAAAGAGCTTAAAGGAGATTCGGGGATTTCGTTTTTCATATTTCCATTATGAGTCCAAAAAGCGATAAAATTTTATGTGGTTACATTGAAATAGTTCCACGAGCGTGAGAAAGAATAAAGACCATGCTCTGAGTTTTTCCTGAAAACCCCTAAAAGTATATATACATTACAAAAAAATGCAAAAAACAACCAAAAAGGGGTGATCCATATCAAAATTTCGGTTGTCAGATCTCTAAACCTGCAATATCGACACTTTGTAAAGTTCATTAGGTTTGTGACATAGGTGAAAATATTTAAAAAATAATTTAATTTGAAATTAAAATGGTAAAAGTAAATAAAATAGGTCAAATCTAGTTCATTTACCATTTCATTTGCATTTTCACCAAACTAGTGCCAAAACCCCTCTTTTTCCTCCAATTTTAAAGTGACAATTGTGGAGCACCTGATGGACAATTTCTCGAGCCATTTCCATGAGGTAGGTGCTCTTCCTCTCCTCTCTCTTTTCATGGTAAACTTTTTCAATTTTAAAGGTTAAATTTTGAGTTTGTGGACAATTTTGCAAGGTAGATTGCGCTTTGAGATCGTCGCAGGCCCTCTCTATCGTGAACTGCGACGATCCTAGATCATCACAGGGTTTCTATAGTTGGGGTGCGATGACACCAAACTATGGGAAAATGGCCCCTACAACGACCGCAACTCTAAAACTAAAAATAGAGAGAGAGCTAAGAAAACTTCCAATTTTGAAATTTTGATGAACTAAATCATCGTTTATTGTTGTTTGGCATAATTTCATTGGTCATCATACTCGAATGGAGTGAAAGAGAGAATGAGGAGGAATATTACTTTGTAGGGAATGATCCAGGCACTTTCATGGCACTCTGGGAGTGCGGCTTGCTAAAAGTTTTCAAAGTGCAGAGCATGAGGGCCCAATTGATGATATTGGAAAACTTAGTCTGTATGTGGGAAATTAATGAGAAATCATTTCATGTCAGGGTGCATACACTCACCCTATAGATCAATGAAATCTACTTCTTGACTGGGTTATCTCTTCATGTCTCTCATGTGTCACAATGGGGAATCAGAGGCGGTGGTGAACCCATGGATTATTATGTAGCACATCACTGCGTAGCTAGTACATAGAAACATAATGGCAAAGTTTCCATAAAGGATGTTCAAGACTTTCCTTCCAGGACTATTCTCTATACTATCACTCATATAGAAGGGAGTGTGGCTCCTGATATGGATTTATAGAGCCATTTTCAGTATGCTATTGAGTGTATGGAGCCCTGGGTTTTCAATTGGTTAGAGGGCCTCCTAAAAAACATGAAGAAACAATTAACAAAGTGTAGGACCGATCGATTGAAACAATTCGGGTATGGATCTATTTTGGTATCCTTCTTCCTAGAGAGGGTCCCCGTTTTGCACCTGCAACATGTTGAATGGAGAATACCTGCTCCATAGTATCCTCGAAATAAGAGATGGGTAGACTTGATGGCACGTCATGATGGTGTTCCAATTGTTATGTATGGTCCAACTTTCTTCCAGTGGATGAGGGATCATCTTGTCATGGTTGAATACTATGCATATGTCGGGACTGACTTCCATGGAGGTCTCGGCTCAGAATTACTTGAGGGTTCTCAATGGGGAGAGATAGGTAAAAATTAATTTTTCATTATGTGTTGTTTTTGGTATTTTAATTATTATTTATTTTGTTTGTTATGTATATAAGACTAATCAAGTGCTCTCCATAATGAATATGTGGCACCTTTTAGGCCTCTAGGAGCATATCCTATCCAGATACATGGAGAGATAGGAGAAGTGGTGGGTCGAGGGGTGGCAACAGAGGATCTCGTGGAGATCAAACACAACCTTGAGGGATTGACCATGAACATCCCTGACATCACTGTGGATGAGTTACATCGATGCTACCCATGCCATACAATTTGTGTGCCAGCATCCATTGGTTGACTTCTCTGTCATGTAGCACGGGAAGTTGTTTTTTATAGCGAGCAACATCCTTAATGCATATGTATATTAATCCATGAACTTCACCATTTTTGTCTCAGGACACACACTTTTTGTAACTTTTGACGTTATAATATAAAACTTCTACTGAATTACTTGTCATTTAAATGTGTGTTTGGATTTATAAATGGTGCAAATGTCTATATAAAACATAATTATCTAATGCATATGTTAATGTGTTTAGATATCTAGGAATGTGTTGATATTCAATGTAATCAAAATGTCTTTCCAAGAGGTGAATTCTCAAGTATACCTGTAACAATGTAGGACTTCGGATGGAATAAATGTTTCTCAATTGCAGCACCACTAATTGTGAATCAAGATGTACAATTAGATGAAGGATTCCAAATGAAATGGAGTTAGTAAATAACTTAATAACCACACTATATTCTGTAATATTATTAGTTGCACGACCAAGGAAAATACCATGTAGATTGATTAACGCATTTGTAGGTGCATAGATTTCCCATGCAGTAGACGCTAGATTTTGAGTACTGCGACTAGCACCATCAACAAATATGATATAGGGTAGCGAGAACGTCGACATATGGAAACGAAGAACAAGGCAAGGTAAGCAGCTTGAAGGAAAAACAAGAAATGACAAAAACCACACTAGAGTATGATACACTAAAATACAAAGAACTCATGCAAAAAATACTTTAAGCATAGTACTTATTTAGGTAAATCCCATTTCTAGGTTCACCCAAAGGGATTCCTTCGTAATCTAGCAGCTTGTAAGCCTCTTTCTCCAAAAAATGTTTAACGATATAAAGGCCACACCACATGGGCTCAAATTTATCGTCCCCTATCAAATCACGATCTTGTTCATAAAGGAGAACAAAATCTCCCTCAGAAAAAACACATGGTTTGACATGTTTGTCATATTGATATTTAACACATTTCTTCTGAGATTCTATGACTAATCCAGCATCACAATGAGTCTCATCTAGTTTCATTAAATACAAGAGACGTTCTTCTTCGACTGTAGTGTTGGCGAGAAGTTCGACAAGTAGTTTCAGAGACAGAATTTTACATTCAATTGGAAAAATGGATTTGATACCATACACTAGATGAAAGGCGTGAACCCTGTGGAAGATTTAACGGACGTTTGATAGGCCTATAATGCCAAAAAAATCATTATGTTCCATCTTGACTTGTGAATCCCTACCAAGCATCGAAGCATAGTGGTTAAAACTTTGTTGATTTATTGAACTTGGCCATTGGCCTATGAATAGTAAGGGGTTGAGTTTTAATGCCATAAACCCAACTTATCGACAAGCCCAGATATCATGAAATTGCAAAAATGGATGCCATGATCGGTGATGATGGATTGAGGGACACCAATCCATCATCACCCCCCCCTCTGACCAAGTGAGGGTTACATGTCATGAATTCAATTCCCCATTTAGAGAATGGACCAACAAAAACTACAGGGTAAAGAGGAGCAGGATGTGGTAAATTTTTTATTTTTATACGTTTGACAAGCATGGCATTTTTGAACCGCTATAATGCAATCCTTAAACAATGAAGGCCAGAATTAACCATCTTGTAATGGATTCCATGATCGGTGATGATGTATTGAGGGACACCAATCCATCATCACACCCCCGACCAAGTGAGGGTTACATGTCATGAATTCAATTCCCCATTTAGAGAATGGACCAACAAAAACTACAGGGTAAACAGGAGCAGGATGTGGTAAATTTTTTATTTTTATACGTTTGACAAGCGTGGCATTTTTGAACCGCTATAATGCAATCCTTAAACAATGAAGGCCAGACGTAACCATCTTGTAAGGTATTTTGGGCAATGGCATACCCAAACATATGACCACCACATGCTCCAAAATGACAATCATTTAAATCTTTCTCGACTTCATCATAGGTTCGACATCATCAAAATACATAATCATTACCATGACGATAAAGGGTATCACCAAGGATAATGTATTGATGAGATTGATACCTAATATGATGATGATATGTATGAGAAAGATCAGGCTGAAAGTTTGGGTTTGGAGATAAATCATAATGTCTCCATACTAGATATCGTCTGAACTTATCAGAAAGAGAGACTCATTAGGGAAATAATCTTCTGCCATAGTTTTTGTCTTAGTGGAGGGAAGGTCACATATCAAATCAGTAAAGACCAAATATTTATTTGACTAGGCTTGCTCAAATTCCAAGTCAAACTCCTATAGAATCACTATCCATTTGGACTATTTCCCCCTATCAACTGTCATGTGAGGATATGTTGCATAGGGTTGCAATAAAAAATAATTGTGGTTTTGTGCAATAAGATATAATGACGAAAATGTTGAACAACTTGAATAGTCACCAAGGCCAATTTCTCCACATGCATATATTTGATTTCGGTGGTCATAAGACTCAGACTAAAATAGTAAATAAAATTTTCATCGTGTAAATCATCCTCTTGGACTAGAACCATGGCTATGGTAGAGTCTAAAGAAAACAAGTATAAGAAATAATATCAACTATAATCAGGGGGAAATAAAAGTGGTGTACACGTTAATGCAAGTTTCAAAGCTTCAAAGGCTTTGTTGGCAGTGTCATCCCATACAAAATCATGACCCTTATTAAGAAGTCAAGTGAAACCTTTCGTTAGTTCAGAATAATTGGGAATGAATCAACGTAAAACGTTTTCCTTCCCTTGCAAACTTTGGAGTTGGTGTAAGGTAGAAGGAGGAGGAAAATTGATAATAGCTTCAACCTTCAAAA
>JZKD02S1426936.1:0-11104 GCA_000966675.3 Picea glauca
TGGTCTTCAGGTTTGATTTGTATTTGGTTATATCCCAAAAAATCATCCATGAAAGAGAAGGCCTCACAACCCACACATTCATCAATTATCTGGTCAATGAATGGTGTGGGGAAATTATCTTTGGGACAGACCTTGTTCAAATCATGGAAGTCTGTACATACACGAATTGTGCCTTATTTTTTATTGACTGGCACGGGGTTTGACACCCATTGGTTAAAATGGATAAGATACATAAAACTGGCTTTTAGCAGTTTCTCAACCTCAACCTTAATGGTTGTTGCTTTCCTGGGGTTCACTAGATGAAGCTTATGCTGGACAGGCTTCGCATCTGGCTAAATTGTGATTTCATGTTCAACTATTTTTGGATCGGTGCCTAAAATCTCCTCGTAAGACCAGGCAAAAACATCACGAAATTCTTTAAATAGATCTGTGTAGATTAGAATTTCTCCTTGGGAGCAGTCAGCTCCAATGAAAACATTCTCCATGACACTAGGGGTTCTGGAGATATTGATTGGTATGGTTTCAGCGATGGTTGCCATATTACCCTCAGCATAGACATCACGTATAGCTAAGGGATTAATAGGACAAGTCCTATCTCCAGTCATAGTCAAGGTGAATTCTCTAGCCTCGATTCTACTTAACTCTGGGAGAAAGTATGATCTATGATGAAGATAATCCCAGGGTTTGTTTGGGCTAGTCATTGCTTCAATTAATGCTTCATCAGAGGGAAAGACTAAGTCTAACAAATCGGTGTTAGCGAGAGAACCTTGAGCCTAAATAGGCTCTAGAAGCGGATCGAACTCTTGTGCAGGAGTTGGATCTGGGTTGGTTGAAGCTTGCTAGACTAAAGAGTATGCTACTTTAGCTATGGACAAGGGCATGGACATGCTCTGATGCCCTGTCCCCTCCATCGTGGCTAATGGGGAAGGAAGTATCCATGGATCGGTGAAGTAAGTCATGTGAAACGACGAAACTTGGAAAATCTCAGCCTTATGGTGGTCGGATATGAACTTGACATCACCTTGAGGGGGCGGGTAATCAAAGGTACCCATCAAAAATGGGTACAAACCAACCCCTACGTTGACTATGCCTGGTTGAGTATTATCAATCATTGGGACCGCGAACACCCCTAATGAAGGGTCAGATCTGGAGAAAGACAATTGATCAATGGTCACAATCTGGTCCTCATGTGGAGACAACAAGACCCAAAAAATTGTAGCAACCACTACTTGC
The DNA here is from genome assembly GCA_000966675.3 of Picea glauca. Classification (NCBI taxonomy): domain Eukaryota; kingdom Viridiplantae; phylum Streptophyta; class Pinopsida; order Pinales; family Pinaceae; genus Picea; species Picea glauca. The sequence continues at coordinate 1,234 of JZKD02S1426936.1, forward strand.
ATAGAATAAGTCCAACTCCTTCCTAACAAAATATTGTAGTCGAGGGACATGTGGACTACCTCTAACTCAACACACATGGTCTTCCCTCCCAATTGCATGGGAAAAGAGGGAATGATACCATGTGGTCGGAACGAATGACCGTCGAAAGTAGTGAGAAAAGTAGGCGATGGAGACAAAACAGGTTGGCCAATGGCCTTCCAACATGCCAATGACATGACGCATGTCGAGGCACCCTCATCAATCACCGTGAAGAAAATATTTCGAGTAAAATTTTTCACAGGGTGAGCCACTACTATATGAAATGATATGTGGTAAGGCATATGAGGTTTAAAGTCAGTTGTATCTAACATGATGGTACCTAGATTACAAGTCTCGGTAGATCCTAGAGCGGTTAATAAAGCTTTCCTCTAGGAAGGGCAGCTTTGGAGGACCTCAAAAGTGGACATCGCACAAGGGGTTTGAAACAAATATTCCACCATAGAATAGTTCTGGGTGGCCCTTGCGTTTGGGTTGTGAGAATCTTTTTTGAATGCACCTTTTGGGATGCGTGTCATTGTCTCACCCAAATTCTTCTCAATCTGTAGAGGAAGAGATGGGAGTTCGACTTCTTTGCCCTTCTCAGAAATGATTGGTTTACTGTAGTCATGCACTCTAGTGGATATGAAAGCATCACCCTTCATCATATATACATTCATGGACGTGGGATTGTTCGAAGATGAAGAGGGTCCTTGACTTCCCCCTTCTACACTTGTAGAGGCTTGGGTTAGGTTTTGTCCATGTTGAAATGGATTTGTTAACACATCAGGTTGTTGTTGTGTCACAAAATTTTGTGCCTCTGCAAGCCGGGGACATAGGTGGGTCAGGTGGTCTTCCATGCACAGGTTGCATGGATACCTCACCTTCCATTTCTTAGTGTTTCCCCGGCCAACATTATCAGTGGGTTTCTTATCCCCCTTACCCTTCTTTTGTTGTTTTTTCTTTCCTTCAGGCTACTGTTTGGCCTTTGGATTTGTTGATTGCACTGTGTGTACATCCGACATTTTAGTAGGGAGAGAAGCCAAAATAGTATTTTGGCTGGTTATTGTGTGTTGTATAGACAATTGCTGCAACTTCTTCGTCAGTTGCTCAACAGGCTTTGTTTGTGCTGAACCAACAATACCATCGACATGTGGTCCAACTCTCTGTTTGGTTTTATCAAGTATTGAGCATGGTGCATTTGGAAAGATCTCGTATAATAAACCAGAATGAGAATAGATGAGCTCAAGATATTAAGCTCTCATGATGGCATCTTCTTCGGAGAACACTCCTGAAGTTGTGACGTCTTTGGATAATTGTGGGACCAAATACTTAAGGAACCACTCGAGCAGGAATGCTGGTGGGACTGGTACCTTAATTAATCTCTTCTAGTGTCTCCATTCTTGGATGTGATCAGAGATATGGTCTACTTTTGTCTTAGAGAAATTGGCCAACAATTTTGTGCCAGTGTCGTATCTCACAGGTAATTGGAAATGGTTTAGGAAGGCCATTGCCAATTCTCCGAGAAAAGAATATCTTGAGCGGTCGAGCTCAATGTACCATTTCGTAGCACTCCCAATGAGAGTATGTTGAAATAATCGCAACTATACAGATTCATCTTTCAAAGAGTTAGATGAGCACCAAAGGTGGAAGGTAGTCACATGATCGCTTGGATCTTTGTGAGGCTTGGCTTCAAACTTTGGTATGTCTGAAGGTAACTTTGTCGGCATAGGAGGCCAACGTGGATCGTGATATATAGGTTCATTCAACAACCTTGTCAAGTATGGAAAATGCAAGGTTGCCAGGAAAGGTAGTTTGGGTTGTTGGTGAAAACCTGGGAAAAAGGGGCCTAGAGTTTGACTGGCACCAGGTTGCCAAGAAAAGTTCGGATGTGGGCCTGGGTTCGGTTAAAAACCATGTCCATGGAAAGCATATGGGTTTTGCATGTGAGGAGACATCATCGGCTGATTCCCAAAATAGGACGTAGATGGATGGGCGTGCATTACATTCAGAGGACTTTGGGAAGGGTTTCCCCATGCCGATCCCATGGGGATAGACATAGTCCCTTGTTCGGGGTTCCATTGACTGTGGAAATAATTTACCCAGATTGGTATTCCTGATGAAGGAACTGATCCCTGTTAAGAATTCCAAGGCCTTGATGTGGAAGAAGTTCCTGGGTTTGCCCCCTGTGCAGGAATAATACCCTGCATAGGAATAGGTTGTCCGAAACCAGGGTTGCCCCAAGTTAGAAAAGTAGTTGATGAGAAGGCATTGTTACCAAACACACTGAACAAAGAAAACAGTGTCGAACCTACCAACATATTATGTGAATGTGGTCCTTGACTCCCTGCTTCAAGTAAACTATGGTGTGCAAGGGGCCCGATGGATTGTTGATGCGTGCCACCGAGCAAAGGTAAAAAAGGAGGTATATGACCTGCCTTTTAAGGGAAACTGTTAAAAGGAGCAGGAGTGCCCCCCATGTGGCCTTGTAGAGGAGCATTAGAGCTCCCTACCCCCAGACTTGAAGTCTGTGAAGTGGAGTAGGAAAGTACAGGAATTGTACCTGAACTAGGCATCTCGTATGAGAACGGAGGGCCTGTCACACTTGGTGGGAAAGGGGTTGTGGCCTCCACCATAGACGGGATTGGACCACTATGCCAGGTAAAGGTGGCTGAGACCATGGTGGCCTGGATCGGTGATGGTGGGTTAGGAGGTGGAAACTCTCCTGTGGTGACAACCGTAGTGGGAATTGAAGAATTCCCAGAAGGAGTAACAACATTTGTTTCCATTGCTATGTGCGACACTGACTGGCACTCGTAAGGGTGAATCGGTATGATGTTGGGTGTGAAAAGATTAGTGGTTGAGGTTTCAAGTGGACCAAGAAATTTCACTCCAAAGTCTAAAATAGTAGATTCCTCCGGATGTTGGTCGGGCACAATTTCTTGTGACCCGGTCGCTTCAAAAGACCCTTGTTGGTCTAGTTTTCGCCTTAGTGGTGGCGGGGGTGGCTCCAGTGTAACCGGTGATAGACCCTGAAGCCTTCATGACTAGAAAATATTGTGATCCTCCACTATGTGAGAAGATCAAAGACACACTAGGGCTGTCTAACCATTCAAAAAACAACACACACTAAAAAGTCCCTACAAGATAATACAAGCAAACACTAAACTAATTGGAAGAACAGTTACAACAACCAACACTAGAGAAACTTGTCGGTGCAAGTGAAACTCGAAAATGAAAGCACCCTCTGGGTATACTCTGAAAATAATGGCCCAATATCTGTCCTAGGTACTGTGGTATACCCCTGCAGCCACTTGTGTATGTCCCTAAAAAGATAGACAACTAGGTTGCCAGCACGCGAACAGTCACAAGGTGGGTACAGTCGAAAGTTGGGTAGACCACAATGAGCAAGGTATCGAGCCCGAAACCTGTCAAGGGTATCGAAAGAAAATGGTCTAGAAGACAACTCAGGACCTCGAACAGATTCGAGACCAACTAAGCCCTGTGGCAAATGCAATCAACAAAATCCCAAAACAATACCTCTATATGTGTTCTCCACTACTATTGGTCCATCTTTGGAGGGGTTATCTCCACTACCTTTCCACATGCGACCTTGTGTTTATCCCCTGTGTTAGAGGGGGGTCCTGGATAACTTTCATAATACTGGACTTTGACACTCCCTAACTTAGACTCCAATGTTTGATTTTAATGGCCTTGAAGAGTTTCCTCTCCAACCTAATTCAAGGCCCTAACCCTAAACTAGTTGGTTGACCCTACAAACATAAAATTCTAATGAATTTTAGATTTAGCATTAATTTTATGACTTGTCTTACGTCAAAGGCTATGAAAGTGAAACTAGTGATGTTTGAAAGATGAAAGTAAAATAAACAGAAAGGTTGGAAACAAAAACTTTTCTTTAAACAACTTTTCAAACTTTAAATTTTTTCTAAGATCTTTGAACAACAAACTCAAAGAAGGATTTCACTCGACTATGAGTTATTTATGATATAAGTAAACTGTCAAGAACTTATGAAAGAAAATACTTTTCTCTGGTTACTAATGCAAAACAACACTTTTTAACCAATCAAAGAAACAAAAGTTTTTTTTTTATTTGAATGCTCACAAAGCAAAAAAGGAAAAATACCAACAAGTCCAACCAAGAAACAATTTTGGCCTAAGCGCAGATCGCAAAGAGTCACATCAAAAATCACACATAAGTAAATTTTAAAAAATGGACTCTCACACTTGTCTAAAAACCCTATAAAAGAAATTTTTGAGGAAAAACTTCTAAACGAAAAAGAAAGCTATTGCTGTGATCAAACCTAAGTTACTGACGTCTATGATAGAGACCCGAAAACCTGATAGGTATAGCTCTTGTCAGAGGAAAGGTTGACTGCCTCACCTTCAACAAAACTTCTCCTCAAGCACACCACTAACAGTTCAACAGCAAGCGTGTGCACGCGAGCTGTGTAAATTCAAAGGGCATGTACACGCATGTTGGCCTTATATAGGCCACGTGTATCCCAACAAAAACAAGAAGCCAAGCAAGCCATCCCAAGCAGAGATTACTAGTACTAAAAACCAGAATCTCTTGAAGACTCAGACACTTACTTTAACAGAAAAATAAAACCAATCAAGCAAAACTTCATAGAACAAACCAATCCAAAGTGAAACCTAAGCTACAGAATGCAAGCAACAAAGACCAGAAAGAGTTCCAGAAAACCCCTGAGAAGGACTACTTCTAACAGGGACGAGGATGACTACCTCTTTAAAAACAAATTCTAGACTCTACACGCGACTATCACTTCCTTAGCTAGCATGTACACGCGGGCTGTGAGAATGCAAGGCATGGGTACACACATGTAAACCTTATAAAGGCTGTGTGTACCTATGTGGGTCTTGAAAAAATTACAGTCAAGCAAAGAAACAAAGATAACTGGTATGGAAGATCAGAATCTCTGTTAGCTCAGACTTTTGTAGAAACTTTAAAAATAGGAAAATGAAACCAATTCTTAAAAATACCCAAAACTATCCCCAGGAACTCTAGAGACTTCCCCAGTATTGTCGCCAATTTTGTTGTGAGTGGGAAATCCCTCTATGGACTATCACTTAGGGTTAGATTATGCATGTAGAAAAGACCTAAAGATCTCTAGTTTCTACTGTCGTCCCAGACCTAATCCCCATTATTCTTAAGCAAATACATAGTTAAATGAGCATACCTTATTACAGGCGTTTGATGTAGATCCCTCCTTACTCTTGATCTTTTTTTTATTGCAGCTCTCCTTCCAAGGCTGACCTGCATTCACATAAAACAAACAACAAACACTGCATGCATTTGATCTATAGATTAATGGGTTAGAGATTTCAATAAACAAGTATACAATAAATCATAAAAACTTTATATGGTGGGACGAGAAAAGTATCTCTTGATTATTAACTTCAACAAATCAACTTACAATGATGAAGTTGGCCGCTACTCCACGAACCTAGTCCTAGGATCCTCTTCTACTGTCCTCCAACTTCTTTTCTTTATCTTTCTCTTTGCACAAGGAAGGCTAAAGGGTTGGGACAAAGGGAATATGCAATTGGGTATAGTTTCTTTACTATGATTCTCCTCTTCCAAATGAGACCCCTAACCCTTATTTTATAGGCTAGAAGAAGCTAGGTATTTGGATGAACCCTCGACCATGCATGGCCGGAAGGTTCAGTTAACTCACCCAAAGCTGTGTGTTCCGTCGACAACTTTCCTTTTTTCGTGCTTTTGTAGGTACACGCGGGTTGTTTTGGGTCAGCGAGTGTGTACATGCATGCAGTAATAGAACAGGGCACGTGGGCCTTTATAAAAAGTGTTTTTAAGAAGGGTTGTTCAACAGTACTTTGGAAAAGAAGGAATCTGAGATGACCTGATGCCAGGTAAGCTTGTCTGGTGAAAATTAGGGTTATAACAGGTAAGATGTCAATTGTACAACTGTCAGCAATAAAACAAACACAACCCAGGAAGTGGTCGTCCAACATTAAGACACTATCATGAGGACAATATCAACACAAATAGAGAAGGTTTTCGTGCTAACAAATCCATTACATTTATGACTGTTTACATCGCTNGTGAATGTGGTCCTTGACTCCCTGCTTCAAGTAAACTATGGTGTGCAAGGGGCCCGATGGATTGTTGATGCGTGCCACCGAGCAAAGGTAAAAAAGGAGGTATATGACCTGCCTTTTAAGGGAAACTGTTAAAAGGAGCAGGAGTGCCCCCCATGTGGCCTTGTAGAGGAGCATTAGAGCTCCCTACCCCCAGACTTGAAGTCTGTGAAGTGGAGTAGGAAAGTACAGGAATTGTACCTGAACTAGGCATCTCGTATGAGAACGGAGGGCCTGTCACACTTGGTGGGAAAGGGGTTGTGGCCTCCACCATAGACGGGATTGGACCACTATGCCAGGTAAAGGTGGCTGAGACCATGGTGGCCTGGATCGGTGATGGTGGGTTAGGAGGTGGAAACTCTCCTGTGGTGACAACCGTAGTGGGAATTGAAGAATTCCCAGAAGGAGTAACAACATTTGTTTCCATTGCTATGTGCGACACTGACTGGCACTCGTAAGGGTGAATCGGTATGATGTTGGGTGTGAAAAGATTAGTGGTTGAGGTTTCAAGTGGACCAAGAAATTTCACTCCAAAGTCTAAAATAGTAGATTCCTCCGGATGTTGGTCGGGCACAATTTCTTGTGACCCGGTCGCTTCAAAAGACCCTTGTTGGTCTAGTTTTCGCCTTAGTGGTGGCGGGGGTGGCTCCAGTGTAACCGGTGATAGACCCTGAAGCCTTCATGACTAGAAAATATTGTGATCCTCCACTATGTGAGAAGATCAAAGACACACTAGGGCTGTCTAACCATTCAAAAAACAACACACACTAAAAAGTCCCTACAAGATAATACAAGCAAACACTAAACTAATTGGAAGAACAGTTACAACAACCAACACTAGAGAAACTTGTCGGTGCAAGTGAAACTCGAAAATGAAAGCACCCTCTGGGTATACTCTGAAAATAATGGCCCAATATCTGTCCTAGGTACTGTGGTATACCCCTGCAGCCACTTGTGTATGTCCCTAAAAAGATAGACAACTAGGTTGCCAGCACGCGAACAGTCACAAGGTGGGTACAGTCGAAAGTTGGGTAGACCACAATGAGCAAGGTATCGAGCCCGAAACCTGTCAAGGGTATCGAAAGAAAATGGTCTAGAAGACAACTCAGGACCTCGAACAGATTCGAGACCAACTAAGCCCTGTGGCAAATGCAATCAACAAAATCCCAAAACAATACCTCTATATGTGTTCTCCACTACTATTGGTCCATCTTTGGAGGGGTTATCTCCACTACCTTTCCACATGCGACCTTGTGTTTATCCCCTGTGTTAGAGGGGGGTCCTGGATAACTTTCATAATACTGGACTTTGACACTCCCTAACTCAGACTCCAATGTTTGATTTTAATGGCCTTGAAGAGTTTCCTCTCCAACCTAATTCAAGGCCCTAACCCTAAACTAGTTGGTTGACCCTACAAACANNAAAATTCTAATGAATTTTAGATTTAGCATTAATTTTATGACTTGTCTTACGTCAAAGGCTATGAAAGTGAAACTAGTGATGTTTGAAAGATGAAAGTAAAATAAACAGAAAGGTTGGAAACAAAAACTTTTCTTTAAACAACTTTTCAAACTTTAAATTTTTTCTAAGATCTTTGAACAACAAACTCAAAGAAGGATTTCACTCGACTATGAGTTATTTATGATATAAGTAAACTGTCAAGAACTTATGAAAGAAAATACTTTTCTCTGGTTACTAATGCAAAACAACACTTTTTAACCAATCAAAGAAACAAAAGTTTTTTTTTTATTTGAATGCTCACAAAGCAAAAAAGGAAAAATACCAACAAGTCCAACCAAGAAACAATTTTGGCCTAAGCGCAGATCGCAAAGAGTCACATCAAAAATCACACATAAGTAAATTTTAAAAAATGGACTCTCACACTTGTCTAAAAACCCTATAAAAGAAATTTTTGAGGAAAAACTTCTAAACGAAAAAGAAAGCTATTGCTGTGATCAAACCTAAGTTACTGACGTCTATGATAGAGACCCGAAAACCTGATAGGTATAGCTCTTGTCAGAGGAAAGGTTGACTGCCTCACCTTCAACAAAACTTCTCCTCAAGCACACCACTAACAGTTCAACAGCAAGCGTGTGCACGCGAGCTGTGTAAATTCAAAGGGCATGTACACGCATGTTGGCCTTATATAGGCCACGTGTATCCCAACAAAAACAAGAAGCCAAGCAAGCCATCCCAAGCAGAGATTACTAGTACTAAAAACCAGAATCTCTTGAAGACTCAGACACTTACTTTAACAGAAAAATAAAACCAATCAAGCAAAACTTCATAGAACAAACCAATCCAAAGTGAAACCTAAGCTACAGAATGCAAGCAACAAAGACCAGAAAGAGTTCCAGAAAACCCCTGAGAAGGACTACTTCTAACAGGGACGAGGATGACTACCTCTTTAAAAACAAATTCTAGACTCTACACGCGACTATCACTTCCTTAGCTAGCATGTACACGCGGGCTGTGAGAATGCAAGGCATGGGTACACACATGTAAACCTTATAAAGGCTGTGTGTACCTATGTGGGTCTTGAAAAAATTACAGTCAAGCAAAGAAACAAAGATAACTGGTATGGAAGATCAGAATCTCTGTTAGCTCAGACTTTTGTAGAAACTTTAAAAATAGGAAAATGAAACCAATTCTTAAAAATACCCAAAACTATCCCCAGGAACTCTAGAGACTTCCCCAGTATTGTCGCCAATTTTGTTGTGAGTGGGAAATCCCTCTATGGACTATCACTTAGGGTTAGATTATGCATGTAGAAAAGACCTAAAGATCTCTAGTTTCTACTGTCGTCCCAGACCTAATCCCCATTATTCTTAAGCAAATACATAGTTAAATGAGCATACCTTATTACAGGCGTTTGATGTAGATCCCTCCTTACTCTTGATCTTTTTTTTATTGCAGCTCTCCTTCCAAGGCTGACCTGCATTCACATAAAACAAACAACAAACACTGCATGCATTTGATCTATAGATTAATGGGTTAGAGATTTCAATAAACAAGTATACAATAAATCATAAAAACTTTATATGGTGGGACGAGAAAAGTATCTCTTGATTATTAACTTCAACAAATCAACTTACAATGATGAAGTTGGCCGCTACTCCACGAACCTAGTCCTAGGATCCTCTTCTACTGTCCTCCAACTTCTTTTCTTTATCTTTCTCTTTGCACAAGGAAGGCTAAAGGGTTGGGACAAAGGGAATATGCAATTGGGTATAGTTTCTTTACTATGATTCTCCTCTTCCAAATGAGACCCCTAACCCTTATTTTATAGGCTAGAAGAAGCTAGGTATTTGGATGAACCCTCGACCATGCATGGCCGGAAGGTTCAGTTAACTCACCCAAAGCTGTGTGTTCCGTCGACAACTTTCCTTTTTTCGTGCTTTTGTAGGTACACGCGGGTTGTTTTGGGTCAGCGAGTGTGTACATGCATGCAGTAATAGAACAGGGCACGTGGGCCTTTATAAAAAGTGTTTTTAAGAAGGGTTGTTCAACAGTACTTTGGAAAAGAAGGAATCTGAGATGACCTGATGCCAGGTAAGCTTGTCTGGTGAAAATTAGGGTTATAACAGGTAAGATGTCAATTGTACAACTGTCAGCAATAAAACAAACACAACCCAGGAAGTGGTCGTCCAACATTAAGACACTATCATGAGGACAATATCAACACAAATAGAGAAGGTTTTCGTGCTAACAAATC
>JZKD02S1426947.1:0-11103 GCA_000966675.3 Picea glauca
ACAAGAGGGAGAAGACTATGACGAGACACTTACTCTAGTAATTGAAGAAATAGTTCCAGTATTCATGAAGACAACCACAACAACCATGATTCATATAAAGTATGAGATGCAGGGGGAGAAATCTCCATATTTAAAATTGAGTGGCAATTGGTGCGGTACATTAGTCGGGCCATGGAGACATGACCACAATAGGACATAGAGTTACCTCCATGAAAGAAGAAAAACTATTTTTTATTTAGCCACTCTCAGTTTCAGATGAAGTTGTTGTCGTAATAGAGTAGAGGAGCTACTCTCATAGTTCAAAAATTATAGTGATTCTTAGCTTCAGAGAAGCTAGAGGTGTAGAATCCCAGTTCCAAAGGAACAGTTGCAGAAAGAGTAGAGGACATACTCTCAGGTAGTGATACAGATGGTGCTTTGCAGAAAGCACATAAAGCTAGCACATGTTTTTGCACATTAAGTTGAAGTTGAAGCAAGTGTACCAGGATGGTACAATGTGATGTGAAAGTTGGGTTTGAAGATTGAATATAGAAAGACTCATGTTCTCAGGTTGAAGAAGGCCCTGTATGTGTTGAAGCAAGCTCCTAGAAATTGGTATGGCAGAATTGAAAATTTCTTGTCGAGCTTGGGCTTTACCAAGAGTGAAGTTGATTCTAACATTTACTTCAAGGTTATGAATGATGAGCCAATGATGTTGATACTATATGTAGATGATGTATTCGTGACAGATGAAGAAAAGATCATCACTGATTGTAAGAAGAAGCTCGCTGCAAAATTTGAGATGAAATACCTAGGCCTAATTCATTATTTCTTAGGTCTTAAGGAGCCCAGAGAAGATCTTCCTGAACCAAGGGAAGTATGCAGTTGAAATACTGAAGAGGTTTGACATGTTGGAATTTAAATCCATGAACACACCCATGGAAACAAAGATGAAGCTATTGGTTGATGCTTCGTTAGAATTGATTGATGCTACTTTGTACATACATATTATTGGTTCGTTGATGTATCTGATGAATACCAGGCCAGATATATGTTTTTTTGTGAACACCTTGAGTTAGTACCTGGTAGAGCCCAGACGTGTTCACCTTATTGTTGTAAAACATGTGATGAGATACCTTAAGGGTACGTTGGACTTTGGTCTCTGTTATATTGGAGATCATAACTTCGGATTGATTGGTTATGCAGATTCAGATTGGGATGGAAGTGTTTCTGATAGAAAGAGCACTTCAGGATGTTGTTTCAGTCGAGGGTCAGCCATGACTTCATGGTAGATTAGGAAGCAATCCAAAATTTCTCTTGACACAACAAAAGCGAAATACATTGATGCATGTTCCGCCATTTATGAAGCCATATGGCTTCAAGAAGTTGTTGACATGTCTATTCGATCTGGAGATGGAAGCAACCGTGATTCTATGTGATAACCAAAGTTGCATAAAGATGATGGAGAACCCTATGTTCCATGATAAGTCGAAGCACATAGAAATCTGGTATCACTACATTCATGATATGGTGCAGAGAAAAGTTGTAAAGCTCCAATATGTTGGCACAGATGAGCAGGTTGCAAACATGTTGACCAAGCCTTTGTTTCGTGTAAAGTTTGAACACTTTCGAGACAAGATTGGTATAGTCCAAAAGGACCTCCCTCGAGAGGGGGAGTAATGTTGATGATACTATGGTATCCTGACTAACAACGGGTAGCTCAGTTAGGATTTTATATCCTAGGGGATTGATCATCCCTGGACATATCCTGAAGGTCCAGTAAGGATGGTCTGTCAGAGTACTTGTGCATGTATATGCTAGTTATGGTCAGTAGTGGTAGCTCCGTTAGGATTTTTATAATCCTAGGGAATCTTATGATTCCTAGGCAGATCCTGAAGGTTTGGTAGCTCCGTTAGTATTTTATATCCTAGGTAATCTTATGATTCTTGGGTAGCTCCTTAGGGACTGTCAGAGTACCACAAAATGTTGCAACACCTGCCTCATTTTGTTGCCCCATGATGATGATGATGTTGTTGCTCCAACTTTCGTGCTGTGATGATGTTGTTTCTCTAGCCTTTGTGTTGTGACGATTTTGTTACTCTAGCCTCGTGATGTGATGATGTTGTTACTCCAGCTGTGATGATGTTGTTGTTCCAGCCTCGTGATGTGATGATGCTGTTATCTCAACCTCGTCTTGATGATGTTGGTATCTCAGCCTCGTGTTGATGATGTTGATGATGTTGTTGTCTCAGCCTTGTGTTGTTGATGTTGGAGTACTAGCCTCGTGTTGGTGATGTTGTTATTCCAGCTTTATGTTGAAGATGATGATGATGATGCTTCAGCTTCATGTTGAATATGATGGTGATGATACTACTTCATCTTCATGCTGAAGATGATGTTGATACTACTTCAACTTCATGCTGAAGATGATGATGATGTTGCTACTTCAACTTCATGTTGAAGATATTGATGATGATGAATGAGTCTTTCACTGATTGATGATGTTGTACTAGTGTTTTACTAATTGATGTTGATGCAGATAATGATTATGCTACTCCAAATCCATATTGTGAATGATGATGATAAAAAACTTTCGATGATTTATAGATATGCTAGTCAGTGTTCCAGATGTTGTTGATATTGTTTCCCTCTATCTCTCTTTCCTGATGATGTTGTAGAATACCCTTCTTGTTAAGGGGGAGTGTTGAAATATTGTAACAACAAAGAGTATTCTATGTGTTATTGAGTTATTATTAATTAGATCAATCCCCTTTTGTGGATTGATCATGTCGGGCTTTGTAAATGACCAAATCCCCTTTTGTGGATTGGTCAAACCCTAATTATATTATGATGATTAAGAAGTCGCCCCCCAAGACTAATTAAAGTGGTTTTAACCATTAAGAAGAGAAGTCGGCCTTGCCCATTTAGTATAAATAAAGGAGGCTAGAACCTCATTTGTTCATTCACTCATTCACTCATCAAGTGTGCAAGTTTGGAGAGCTGCAGTTGGGAGAAGAAGGAAGAGAGAGGCACATTGCTCACTATTGGATATTCTCTAGTGTTTTGGTTTATTGTCTTGGCATTTTATTGGCTATCTATATTAAGGAAGTTTTTGTTGGGTTTTCTCCCCCATGAGGGTTTCCCAGGATAAATGTTGTGTATTTTGTGATTGTGTTTCTCTCAGTGATCCTACATATGCTATTATTGTCTAGTAAATTGAAAAGAAACTTAATAACAACTCAAAATTTAACAATCCTTTGGCTGGGCAATTTTTTTTCCATTTTGCAAGATGAAGGCCTCCTTGTTTAGACTAACCTTTCCACAAAAAATTGAAGCAACTTTTTATTATCTTCTCAAGAAATACCTTTGGTATATATGCTAGTGAATTCTAGTAGACAAGTATAGCCTCAAGTACAAACTTAACCAAAGTCATAGTCCCTCCCTTGGAAAGCCACTCGTTGCACCAAAAGGAAATTATTTTCTCAATCCTACCTAAAAGCCACTGCCAATACCATTTTCCATACCCATTACGCTTAAGTTAAAACAATAGATATCTTATGCCATTATGCAGGTTCAAAGAAGAGTAGTGGAATAACATGCTTAAATCATGTGTTGTGCCTTCCATTAAACCACTAAATCATTTTGAATATTTGTGAACATTTATTACCATACTAGTTTCATTGTTGTAAAGTGTGAAGATGTATTTCAAATAAATTCCCTTCCCAACTATGTGATTTGTGAAAAGTAATACATCATTTACAAAAAGTAGATGTATGAGATGCTCTCTTCCTCCGACCCTAATCCCCTTTATATTTCAACTTCTCTTTGACTCTTGAATGGTCTTATTGATCCCCTTGACGACTGAAATAAAAAAATAAGGAGAAAGGGGGCACCTTTGCCTCAACCTTATTGTAGGTTTGAAAAGAGATGAAGAAACCCTATTTATAAGGACAACAAATAACAATGAGGAGACACCTCCCAATATCCAGTTGGAAATTAGCAGGCTAAAACCAATGTGTGTAAGCAATAGTCTTAGAGAAAGCCACCAAGTCCTATTTGCTTTAGAAATATCTAGCTTGAGCACCATGGACAATAACTTCTTGACCTTGATGGTATAGAGGCCCTCCTAAGCACATCCGATGGCCTCATGAATTTGTTGAGCAATTTCTTCAACCCAATTGTCGACACCTTAGAAATTATTTTATAAACACAATTGTAGAGTGATATTGGCATAGATTCATCAATTGATCCAAGTTTATACACCTTAGGAATGAGTTCTATAAAGGTAGTGTTAAATGTTCCAAATACTTTGCCATTTTTTCTAACTTCCTCGAACACCTTGAGAAAGTCATCTCCTAGTAGATCATAAAACACTAAGTAAAACGCCACAATCTAGCCATCAAGGTCTGGACTCTTGTCTTTATGAAAAGTGGAGAGGGCATTTAAAATTTATTCCTTGGAAATTTCCTCATAAATATCTTAGTGCATTTAAAATTGATTCCTTGGAAATTTCCTCATAAATATCTCTATTAGCCTCCTCATCCATTAGTATGGGAAATTAGAAGGCTACCTTAATAATATCTACAATATTGGATCCCTTTGCTTCTTGATAAAGTTTCTCAAAGTGTCTAACCCCCATATCATATAGATCCCTAAAACTCATTTTTGCTTCACCATTTCCCAGATAGCATTAGATATTTTCCTTTGGTTTGCAAAGTGGTGAAAATATTTTGTGTTATCATCCCCCAATTCCAACCAAATGGCTCAATTTTTTATTCGCCAATATTCCTCCCTTTCATCTAATAAATTCTTCTTTCTAATTTCTAGTTGCTTTAGTCTTATCAACTTTTCGTTATTAGAATTCCCACTAACATTATTCTTAAACATATAGCCCAACTCTACTTCAATTTATAGCAGAAAAAGATAATTTTTCCTATGCTTTTGATTGCCTTCAAAGAATTTGCAACCACTTGAATTTTGATTGCCTTCAAAGAATTTGCAAATTGTTCACTAGCTGAAAGACACAAATATTCATAAAATTTTCTCTAATTGTTTTTCACCAATTCTAGGGAATCTTCTTCCTTGAGCCGACATGGGTTAATTTGAATGGTGCCCTTGGCTCGGGGTCATTTCTTTCAAACTATAAATAGATGAGACTATGATTTTATAGTCTTCCAGCTTCTACCTGTGACCTGAATTTATCAACCTGTTCCAAAAGGGAATTGGAAACCAAAAACCTATCTAAACATTTGGAGACAACATCTCTACCAAATCTATTATTCCACCAAATTGGTTTTAGGGTTAATGGCTCCACATCCATGAGACTTGCCTAAACTAGCTTATGGATTAAAAAAAATTCCATCCTATCAACCCTTGTTGTATCCCTCCACACTTCTAACCTTCTTAGAATAAAATTTAGATCCCCACCAATTACAACCTTGCCTTCAACTATATAGGGTAGTTTGAAGAATATTTCCCAAAATTCATGTTTTCCTTCATAGGGTGCATACACATTAAACACAGTAATTGTCTTATCCAAACGTGTACTATATAGTTCAATGCTTAGACTTGAAATGATAGTAAAATAATTAATTAGTGATAAGTTAGAATTTCATCCCATGATAATGCCTCCAGAAATTCTAAGAGAATCAATATAATTAAACTCCCACTCCTTGAAAAAATTATACAACTTGGCTAATACCTCATCAAACCTACACATAGTCTCCTAAAGTAAGATAATATCTTATTTTTGAACTCCATAAGTCTGGGTCCCCTTCAATATTTTTGGGTCTTAATTTGGTAATCACCCCTTCTCCTGGATATCCCTAGCCCACAATATCCATTAGAAGAATTATTATCTATAATTGATAGTGAGAATCCCCCTGACTCAAAGTTATGGACATACACTTTATTGGGCTTCCTTAAAAAGGGCCCCAACCTAGAAGCATCCTTCAAATTTTTAATACCCTTCTTTCTCTTATTCATGGTATGGGGGGATTTTTGAGTTTTATGCAAGATTCAACCACTTATTCTCTATAGATTCTAGTTTAGAGGTAGTCAAAACATTGAAATCAAAATCAGACTTACCAGAAAGGTTCTGCTCCTCTAGAGTATGTGACTAGAAAGGTTCCAAAACCCTCAACTCTTCTCAGGTTGGTTTTCCATCTTGGAAATTATTCACTATTGTGTCTAGAGAGACCCTCACCTACGAAGGCACTACATATTAATGTTTCCTTTGGAATGCCAATTACCTCACCTCCATGAGTAGCAATTTCACTAATTTGACCCGAAGTCCCCTTTGAAGATATCTCTTTAGGACCGAGTTGGAACCCATCATTCCTTGCCACATGTGGGGTCCCATCTTCTGCAGTTCCAATGACCTTCTCTTCCATATTATCCCATGCCTCAACAATATTATACTCCTGCTAGATCATAATCCCTTCAAACCCATCAAATTTTTGCTACCAAACTAATTTCTTAGAAGTCTTGGACAACATGTCCATATAGGTGGCATCAAATGCACCTAAAGGGTATATTGATATAATATATCACCTTAAAATGAACCATTCCTTGCAAAAATAGCTCAATGTTATCCAACAACCCATCCTTGATGTGAACTTCCACTAAAAAAAATTCCACTATTTGACACAGATCTACTTATAGCTTTTATCTACACAGATCGTCTTTCCAATGTTATTACCAATCAAAACAAGGCATTCAACTGTACACAAATCCAAAGGGAATCTAGTGAGATTGACTCAAACAGGTAGCATCGAGGAGGCCTCCATCCAAGGGTCAAAACAAGGGTGACATGATTTTAAGTTAAGAAACCCTAATCCCCAAAAATAGTAGCCACCCAAAATCGTTGCTACTTCAAAATTAGAGAAAAAGACCAAACCAATCCTACCATGGGTGACTTGGTGAAACATAGGAATGTACCCTATCATTGACCATTGGAATAATTACATCCAATTAGTAAGGGTTTCTTTGGCCATCTATTTTCCAAAAACTTATTGACTAGGGTTTTGCTTTCAAATTCTAGGATTTGAGAAACTTGTATGTCCTTTCCAACCACCAATCATGCTCCCCCCTCCTTTCTTCAAGCCACTTTTCATCCCTTTCTCATATTTCCTCCTCCTACTTTGATTTTCCCTTTCCTCTTAACTAAAGGGAAACCGACTAAATCATTCAACTCCAATTTTCCACCAATGAAACCTACACCTCCCAAAACCTCTTCCAATACCTCAAGGTTTGGCTCCTACCTTTTTTAATGTCCTTCCATAGAAGCCCCAATCAAACTCTGCTTAGAACCTTCCATGGAAACAATAATGGGTTAAGTTTAAGGAATGCATTGTTTGACACTTCTCCCAAAGGAACCTTTCGATAGAGAGTTCAAGACTCTACCACCACTTGCAACGAGACCTAAAGTTGTACCTCTACCCACATCACTTCATTCATCACATATGTCAGTGTCTAGACTATCTCTTGCCACACAGATAAAACCCACATTTGTTAGGAAATATAACACAAGGGAGGAGAAGAGAACTTGGCATAAAATGCCTCGAGCCATATTCTTCACATTCACAACATCCATTTCAGTGATACAAGTTTATAGTACATGAATGAAACCACCTCATAAACTAGATTTTCTCTCACACCAACACCTCATCAAGAGATAGGGCTAGGAGGACGAAAAATAAGATCTAATACACACTTAGGATAAAAAAATTATCCCATAATGTGAAATGCATAAAGGTGGTGTAGGATTTCATGATTGTATAGGGAGTCGCAAGCTAACAATCCACCCCCTTCAATCATAAGTCTAAAAAATAATACCAACAAGGCAGCAAGAACTAGATCAACTCCAAGTCTTCAATATGAAACTCCTAAGCTGAGCCTTGATGAAGAGCTACCCGAAAAATTGCCAAATATGGATGCTAAAAACTTATAGAATCTAAAAAATCCCATCGTGTAAACATGTGGAGCCAGAACGTCTGTAATTATTCATCGGCGTAAACTCCAATATTTGAAGAGAGCAGATTAAGAGAAGTGAATCAACTACAAGTTTGACACATCATTGAAAATGCTTGAAAACTCAATCAAATGCCAATCTGCAATGTAGATGGATCTAGATATCCTATGCTAGGTCAAATGATCATCCAAGTGAACAAAATGTTCACAAAATTACTCTAAAAAATGACACAAAATAGTGTCAATCAACACCTCAATCATCAATATTATACAACTTAACCTAATTATCTCAAATAAGGACTGAGTAGTAAACTAGGTGTCCTGTTGGAACCATTCAAATCTCGAATCAATCATGCTGAGATCAAACTGAAACAATGAATGGATGTCTCACAAAAAATGCCAAGTGGCAGAAACCCCAAAATTGCCAAATTGACAATTTATCACAAGTGACAAAATCTTTGCAATGATCTTGTTGCTTTTGTTGTGGCCCATTTGCCATTTTGTTAGTCTAAGTTTATCATCTACAAATTGCTGATGCCAATTTGGAATATTTTTTTGTTGTTGTCTAAACTTGAAGTCTAACAATCATCATTGTCATTTCCCCCTTAGTTGAAAAGTGAGAAGTCATGAGTTTTAATGTGGGTTACCCTTAACCAATTCACCATTGTATCTTTTGGTTGAACACTAAGCATTTTCACTTCATTGGTGGTTTCAATTTACCACAAATTGTCTTCACTGATTAGTGTAACCCCTTTCCCCTCCCTTAAGTTGTAAGAGAATGCCATTTGGAAGTCATTTACTCGATTTTCATTTGTGTAAATCTCCCCCTTTAAGGTGCATGGAGATTGAATGGCTATCTACTGCAAGATGTATCTTTACTCGAAAGAAAATTTTGCAGTAAGATTTATTTCACTGTTGTTTATTGATGGCCATTGCCAAGAATTGATCCACCCATAGTGAATCTTTAATATTGTAAGTTTCTTTAGTGTGGATGTAGAACCTCTGTAGAGCCTGGTTATTTTTAGGACTCAAACTAATTAAAGTTTTCTAAATTTTAGTTTAGAATTTCTTTTAATGATTTTCTTATACTTGGAATAAACCAGGAATAAACAGTAACAACATAATAATGATAATAACAAAATAATATCAGCAACAACAACATAATAATGATAACAACAACACCAGAATAATGATAACAACAACATAATACATACCTCCACTTGCAGGTTGGTTTATCTAGTCCATTTTCTGTCTGAACCTGTTCCTATTCTTGTTCTTGCCCAGACTGAATATTAACCTCTCAGACAACTAAGAAAATCCTCTCCAACTCTTTAGCTCCAGGAATCCTTGCGGTTTCCTGGCCCTCGAGCCCAAAATTCCCAGCAACAGTAGTGCCCTGTGAGAGCTTCCCAAAACCATTCCTCCAATTTCCTCCTCCTCCTCTCTCTTTTGGAAATTCAGAAATCCTCAAATAGAAATAAGATGCCTCTTCCAAGTCCTCCCCTTCTTCCTTATCCCCCTCTCTCAAATCCCCTTCATTAATTCCCAACAACCTTATCCCCCCATTAATTACTTCAACCACCTTTTAATAATAAAATAATAAAAGACTCTTTAATATATTTTAATAATTAATTAAATTTAAATTAAAAACTATGATAAAATTAATCAATTTTGGTTCTAACATACACCCACCCTTCAAGAAACTTCGTCCTGAAGTTAGAGTAATTTACAATACAAGGGTAACGACACACGATTCATACATCCGCAACAAATAATCATCATCATCAATTTAAAACACTTATACATACTAGTGTACATGTGCAAGGCATACATGTGTAGCTAGCACACACATGACTCGTACATGTACTAATGAAAATAATTATCACACCTAAAGTAATTCTTGTATGCGTCCAATCCAATCAACAAGACCATTCATTTCATAAAAGATAGTAAACTATTTAAATGTTCACGAAATTCCTCATTTACAATAATTGAGCACAAACTACATTCACTTAGATAATTTTAGTTTAATTAAGTAAATATAAATATACATATATACATATATATTTTTTTTCAAAAAGAGGAAATCAAGAAATTATTCTATAAGGTGAAATCCCCACACACTCTCAACTACGTCTATTCATCCTTCCTCCCTAACTTACTTCCATCTTCCATCCCTATCCTTCCTCTGTTGGAATATCTTGGAGCGTCAATTATATTGACCTAACTCCAAATACAACCCGTAAGTGAAAGTGTCAACTCTCTTGACCAAGCTTCCCCAACAGATAATTGACAGTCATCATCACACGTCTAGGGGAGCGTGAACTAACACCTTCCTCACATGACTCCAGGTTTCAGAGGATACACGGTGGGAAATGCCTCCACCCCTCCTAATAGGACTAGGGTCCACACCCTACCATGGAATATACAGTGGCATTGTGCTGCTGGGAATTTTGTCATCGTATATTCAGTTTTAGGTAGTCTCACCACCTAAAAAACCTACACTGGTCCATATATCATAGCAATGCATTCGAACCAACATAATTTTACATACAAAGATTCATACCATATTGTTTCTCGGTCGGTGTTCATGACATCAACCTTTTATCATCATTATTCTTTGGCTATTTCATAGCCTATTGACCTGCAAATTAGTCTATAACAAAAATTCATACATATCCATGCATTATCATCATGTAAATGCATTTATTCATAATCTCAATCCGGTATCCACGCACCAACAACTTTAAATGTCAACATTTTCAAGTTATAAATAGATTGCATAATATCCATCATAATTCAAATAGCGTTAAACATTCATAGAATTGACATTAACATAGGTCCATATGTCTTAAAATTTCAAGTGTATCATTAATAGTTTTGCAGTCAATAGAAAATAAAAGGTGATTAGGCCTTAAGTAATTCTCGCTATCTAAGTCAAAAGGTGGCACTACATACACCCACCATTCAAAATAAAACTTCCTCCCGAAGTTATGGTCATTCTCAATATAAGGAAAATTTCATTACACAACTAATACGTGTCTTCTATGATAGCAAACCATATTCTATATTGGTCCCATTGTACCTTCATTGATTAAAAACATGTTGAGGCTATTAATATAATGATTACAACTACCCCTATTTAGTAAGCAC
>JZKD02S1426958.1:0-11103 GCA_000966675.3 Picea glauca
GAATAGACTCTTCAGATTCGAGAAATTCTAGATCGATCACCCGACTTTTAAGGAAAAAATCAAACAGTGGTGGAGGGAGGAGCAACCAGAGCAAGGGACTAGGATGTTCAAACTACATAAGAAACTTAAATACATCAGAAAAAAACTCAAGGATTGGAACATGAATATCTTTGGGAATATAAACACGGAGAAAAACGACATCGAATAAAAAATGAAAAAAATCCAAGAAACTTGCTTATAGGAAGGTTATACGGAGGACCGGAAAAAGGAAGAGCTCCAAATGACACAAGAATGGGAGGCACGATGCTAGCAAGAGGAAACACTCTGGCATCAAAGTCTCGCATCCGATGGCTAAAGGAAGGAGAGCGAAACACCAAGTTCTTCCACAGAACAACCATGGCCAGAAGAGCCCATAACAAAATACTGAAGATCAAGGACCAGGATGGAATCAAGTGTGAGTCACATCAGGAGATCGAAACCGCTCTGGTCAGCCACTTCCATGGGATAGCCCAAGAACCTCATCAAGATAGATCGGAGGCCATCCATAAAATAACCCAACATATTCCACGACTGGTTACTGAGGAACAAAACATTTTCCTGAACAAACCTATTACCACGAAAGAAGTTGATCAAGCCCTCCAGGTAATGCCCAGTGGGAAAGCACCAAGTCCAAATGGCTTCACTATGGAGTTCTTCAAAGCCTGTTGGGAAATTGTCAAATGGGACATCTATAAGGTAGTAGAGGACTCTAGAAGGTCTGCCTCCATCCTTAAATCTCTAAACGCAACCATGATCACCCTAATCCCTAAAGAAAATGAAGCCAAGACCCTGATCCGGTATAGACCCATAGCACTCTGTAATGTAATCTACAAAATTATCTCCAAAGTCATAGTAGATAGATTGAAACCCCTCCTACCTTCACTGATCTCGCAAGAACATGTAAGCTTCATGGAGGGTAGACAAATAATGGACAATATCATCCAGGCCCATGAAATCATCCACACCTTAAAACTTCAGAAGAGGGGGGGAATGTTAATACAATTGGACCTAGCAAAAGCCTATGATAAAATTAGCTGGCATTACATGATCAAGACTATGGAAGCCTTTGGTTTCACCCAGCACTGGATTAGTTGGATTGTCAGCCTAGTATCCACAACAAGCTACTTGATACTAATCAATGGAGCCCCGACCAAACCTTTATGGCCCATGAGAGGGATCAGACAAGGTGACCCACTGTCCCCCTTCCTTTTCATTCTGATGATGGAAGGCCTTAGCATGAGCATAAAGAGCGCAACAACAACTGGAGAAATAACAGGGCTCAAACCCTTCGAAAATTTCCCTACCTCAACCCACCAACAGTTTGTAGATGATACACTCCTCCACGACATACCCACGATCAACGAATCCAAAGCCTATAAACGCATTCTAGAAGATTTTGGCGAAGCCTCGGGCGCTGAGATCAACCACTCCAAGTCGATGATCTTTTTCTTTAATACCAACCCATCTATCCAAAGGAATTTGACCAACATTCTTGGGTTTGAACAGAAAACACTCCCAACCAAGTATTTGGGGGTTCCTTTGACAGACAAAGTATATAAGTTGTCAACTTGGGAAGGAGTAATAAACAGGTTACAAGAGCGGGTAAAAAACTGGACGTATAGGTCCCTTAATCTAGCTGGTAGACTGATCCTAACTAAGACTGTCTTACAAGCTATTCCAACCTATATGATGTCAGTCTTCCCCACCCCACAGGGGATCCTACAAAAAATCAGATCCATCCAGAGGGACTTCCTGTGGTGAGGTGCGGAAACAAAGAAAAAATGGGCCCTGGTGGCTTGGGAGAAAGTCTGCAGGCCAAAAAGCAAAGGAGGCTTGGGGCTGTAAGATCCACAAACGACCAACAATGCATATGGGGAGAAACTATGGTGGTGTTGGGTCAAAGAAACTACAACACCTTGGGTAAACCTATGGAAGGAAAAGTACGCACCAGACACCCGCAACCAGGATATAATCCGCTTTGGAGGAACCAAGAAAGGCTCAGCCATCTGGAACCTAGCATGGCGCAACAAAGTATGGATTCAGACACACATCTTTTGGGAAATCAGGAATGACGGAACAACCAGATTCTGGGAGGATGCTTGGCAACAGGAACCAAGGATGGAAAACCCAAACATAGGAATACTCCAACAAGACCTCATCACGCAAGGAAAAAACAACGTCTATCGATACTGGCAACAGGGAACGGACTGCAACAAATGGAGAACCTAGGACAAGATTATTCCTCATAACAATGAGATAACCACAACAACAATAAAAGAGGTGGAGGAGGAACTGGGCAGACGAAAAATAACAATAACGGAAGGAGAAGACCAACTGAGGTGGGTAAAAAAGGATGGAGGGGAATTCAAACTAAAAGAATTCTGGCATTATATGGCGGACCCAGACCAAGACGACCTAGCGCAACACTGGGATAAGCTCTAGAATAGCCCCCAATGGCCAAAGATTAAGATCTTCCAGTGGCTAATATTACACAACCGCATCCTAACTTGGGATAACCTAAGGAAAAGAGGTTTCACTGGTTCGTCAAGGTGTCATCTATGTCAAACTCAGGAAGAAACAACCAACCATCTCCTCGATGAATGCACCTACACTGCAGAACTGTGGGAATGGGCAACAAGTATCTTCCGTTAGTCAGACATGATCCATGGTAACATAGCTGCAACAATCAAGCTCTGGAGAGAAAACTACAATGACCAAGCAGAGGCGAACCTCTGTTGGATCCTCACCCCAGGAATGATCATATGGTCGACATGGAAGGAAAGGAACAAACACATTTTCAGAAACCAAAGCTAGCCACAAGGGAAGATCAAGGAAACAATAACCTCCATGATACGCAAGATGGTGATGAGCAACAACTTCCAGGAGGGTAGCGCACAACCCACTGACTAGGATTCCAGAGTCCTAGAGGTTTTCCAATTAACCAGTGGGCGCAACCCCAATCCAAACAGACAACAACCGCAACTCCAAGGAGGTGAGCGCAACTGGAAACCGCCACCTCCAGGCTCTCTCAAGTTGAATTTTGATGGGGCGGTGAAAGGCAACCCAGGAAGAACAGGTATGGGAGGAGTAATCAGGGACAGTAAAGGGAACATCATATGACTATACGAGGGGAGCCTAGGCAATTCCACCAATAACGCCGCAGAATTTGGGGCCCTGGAAACAGGTCTGGAGATTCTCAACCGGGAGGGGATGATGAATGTCGTAGTGGAAGGAGACTCTACGCTAGTCATCAACACAGTGAGAAAACTTCAAAACGGTACCCGAATAGGCAAGATCCAGAGGCACTGGCGATTAGCCTACATATTGAACAAAATCTAGGAGCACTTGCAGACAGGGACCAATGTGGAGTTGCGCTGGGTGAGGAGGTCAACAAATGGACTGGCGGACATAATAGCAAATGAGGGGGTCGAGAAAGAAGGTCCAAAACTAGACACAATCTGGAGCAACATCCTGCAAGGTCAATTCCGAGCAGACTGCACCCAACTTGTGGCAAAATACTGGGATAACAAGAGTAGTACAAGAGATTACGAAAAGAATGGAGGCGCAACAACCACCGTAGGACACGTAGGTCCCAGACAGAATCCGATGGCCCACCAATCAAATAAGGTTGCAAATGCAAACACAGATCACACATCATGCAAGGTATGGCACCACAACCCCATCAATAAAAAGAAGTATAGAAGCTACCCTTTGGAAAGCAGAAGAGATAAATCGCAGGCGACAAAGGACGATGGACCCAACTCGCAGGTGGCAAAGGATGATGGACGACAGGTCTCACCAGGGCCAAGTAGGAACACACCTCACCTAAGTATCGATATGGGACCGGAAAAGGGATGGTGTACAATGAGCAGGGAAGAGCATTAGAGCAGGGATAACGACANAGTACGCACCAGACACCCGCAACCAGGATAGAATCCGCTTTGGAGGAACCAAGGAAGGCTCAACCATCTGAAACCTAGCATGGCGCAACAAAGTATGGATTCAGACACACAACTTTTGGGAAATCAGGAATGGCGGAACAACCAGATTCTGGGAGGATGCTTGGCAACATGAACCAAGGATGGAAAACCCAAACATAGGAATACTCCAACAAGACCTCATCACGCAAGGAAAAATCAACGTCTATCGATACTGGCAACAGGGAACAGACTGCAACAAATGGATAACCTAGGACAAGATTATTCCTCATAACAATGAGATAACCACAACAACAATAAAAGAGGTGGAGGAGGAACTGGGCAGACGAAAAATAACAATAACGGAAGGAGAAGACCAACTGAGGTGGGTAAAAAAGGATGGAGGGGAATTCAAACTAAAAGAATTCTGGCATTATATGGCGGACCCAGACCAAGACGACCTAGCGCAACACTGGGATAAGCTCTAGAATAGCCCCCAATGGCCAAAGATTAAGATCTTCCAGTGGCTAATATTACACAACCGCATCCTAACTTGGGATAACCTAAGGAAAAGAGGTTTCACTGGTCCGTCAAGGTGTCATCTATGTCAAACTCAGGAAGAAACAACCAACCATCTCCTCGATGAATGCACCTACACTGCAGAACTGTGGGAATGGGCAACAAGTATCTTCCGTCAGTCAGACATGATCCATGGTAACATAGCTGCAACAATCAAGCTCTGGAGAGAAAACTACAACGACCAAGCAGAGGCGAACCTTTGTTGGATCCTCACCCCAGGAATGATCATATGGTCGACATGGAAGGAAAGGAACAAACGCATTTTCAGAAACCAAAGCTAGCCACAAGGGAAGATAAAGGAAACAATAACCTCCATGATACGCAAGACGGTGATGAGCAACAACTGCCAGGAGGGTAGCGCACAACCCACTGACTAGGATTACAGAGTCCTAGAGGTTTTCCAATTAACCAGTGGGCGCAACCCCAATCCAAACAGACAACAACCGCAACTCCAAGGAGGTGAGCGCAACTGGAAACCGCCACCTCCAGGCTCTCTCAAGTTGAATTTTGATGGGGCGGTGAAAGGCAACCCAGGAAGAACAGGTATGGGAGGAGTAATCAGGGACAGTAAAGGGAACATCATATGACTATACGAGGGGAGCCTAGGCAATTCCACCAATAACGCCGCAGAATTTGGGGCCCTGGAAACAGGTCTGGAGATTCTCAACCGGGAGGGGATGATGAATGTCGTAGTGGAAGGAGACTCTACGCTAGTCATCAACACAGTGAGAAAACTTCAAAACGGTACCCGAATAGGCAAGATCCAGAGGCACTGGCGATTAGCCTACATATTGAACAAAATCTAGGAGCACTTGCAGACAGGGACCAATGTGGAGTTGCGCTGGGTGAGGAGGTCAACAAATGGACTGGCGGACATAATAGCAAATGAGGGGGTCGAGAAAGAAGGTCCAAAACTAGACACAATCTGGAGCAACATCCTGCAAGGTCAATTCCGAGCAGACTGCACCCAACTTGTGGCAAAATACTGGGATAACAAGAGTAGTACAAGAGATTACGAAAAGAATGGAGGCGCAACAACCACCGTAGGACACGTAGGTCCCAGACAGAATCCGATGGCCCACCAATCAAATAAGGTTGCAAATGCAAACACAGATCACACATCATGCAAGGTATGGCACCACAACCCCATCAATAAAAAGAAGTATAGAAGCTACCCTTTGGAAAGCAGAAGAGATAAATCGCAGGCGACAAAGGACGATGGACCCAACTCGCAGGTGGCAAAGGATGATGGACGACAGGTCTCACCAGGGCCAAGTAGGAACACACCTCACCTAAGTATCGATATGGGACCGGAAAAGGGATGGTGTACAATGAGCAGGGAAGAGCATTAGAGCAGGGATAACGACAGGGTCATCAAATGCACATGCTATGGAACAGAGTCTTCTGATTGGCAGGACCACCTTTATGAGCAGATCATGATTACAAGGATGGGACCGCAGCTGGTTTGGCTCCATAAAGGCTGGGACACCAGAACATATCACAGAATGAGGCATCACAATTATAGGGGCCACCTTACTTATCAGAAGGAGGTGCAACGGAACAGAGAGAGAACCCAACGTAAGAACCACCACCTGCAAGTCAAGATGGTACACATGAAGAAAACCAGCAGCAATAGAGGCCCCCATGGAAAGGAACCTCCACAGAGCGCCCGCCAGATGACAAGAATTGAACAGGCGGCCAAGGACGCAAGGAACACTTTCCTCACAAAGGTAGACAACAAGGGGAAGACGATCATTAAAAGATGGGAGGTCGAAATTAACAACGCCCGCAGGGGCAAAGCCTGGTCAACACTAACCCAGGAAGCAGGGAGGATATGGGACCCCGAAACCACACAATCAAGGATAACCCTCTACCACGGGATGGTGGAGGAAGCTTGGAGAACCAAAATGATGATAGGTAAGATGTGTGCGAACCGGGGGGAGACCAACAGGACGAAAACCAAAGAGCAGAAGAAAGAGCGCACCTGAGTTCTCAACTACCTCAACAACCTAGAGATGGGGATAAAAAGGTTGGTGGAGGACCAGAAAAGACAACAGGAGAAATTGGAGTGGATGGCAGGACAATTTCATCTCTATTTACGCTACGTCCACCAGATAGATATCACTCCAGCTGACAATAATGGAACCCCAACTTGCATCAGAAAGCTACGTCCAGTGGAACAGAGGGAGGAGGATGCGACACAACAGAAAGGGGATGTAGAGAACCCCATCAACTTAGACTAGCGCAGGACCCACCCAAACCCTGTCTCTCAGAGTAGGAGCTCACCCCACTATGTTCAAACTTTTCTTGATTTCTTTTGATGAAGTTTTCTTAGACTAGATAATGGTAGCCTAGGTTGGTTTCCCGTTGTGGCGACCCAGACACTTTTTTTTTATTTTCAGATAATGCACTCCAAGGACCTCAAATCTGGTTTCCGTTAAGGCAGATCCTAGGGTTCCTAGCATCAGTTTTGCACTAAAACCTTACAAAGCAATATAGATTCACACACTCATTTACAAAAAAAACAAAAAAACATGCATGATATGAGTCAATAATAGATTTGTCGTTTAGTAAAGGAGTAAATTAATAAGCGGNTGAACAAAATCTAGGAGCACTTGCAGACAGGGACCAATGTGGAGTTGCGCTGGGTGAGGAGGTCAACAAATGGACTGGCGGACATAATAGCAAATGAGGGGGTCGAGAAAGAAGGTCCAAAACTAGACACAATCTGGAGCAACATCCTGCAAGGTCAATTCCGAGCAGACTGCACCCAACTTGTGGCAAAATACTGGGATAACAAGAGTAGTACAAGAGATTACGAAAAGAATGGAGGCGCAACAACCACCGTAGGACACGTAGGTCCCAGACAGAATCCGATGGCCCACCAATCAAATAAGGTTGCAAATGCAAACACAGATCACACATCATGCAAGGTATGGCACCACAACCCCATCAATAAAAAGAAGTATAGAAGCTACCCTTTGGAAAGCAGAAGAGATAAATCGCAGGCGACAAAGGACGATGGACCCAACTCGCAGGTGGCAAAGGATGATGGACGACAGGTCTCACCAGGGCCAAGTAGGAACACACCTCACCTAAGTATCGATATGGGACCGGAAAAGGGATGGTGTACAATGAGCAGGGAAGAGCATTAGAGCAGGGATAACGACATGGTCATCAAATGCACATGCTATGGAATAGAGTCTTCTGACTGGCAGGACCACCTTTATGAGCAGAGCATGATTGCAAGGATGGGACCGTAGCTGGTTTGGCTCCATAAAGGCTGGGACGCCAGAACATATCACAGAATGAGGCATCACAATTATAGGGGCCACCTTACTTATCAGAAGGAGGTGCAACGGAACAGGGAAAGAACCCAACGTAAGAACCACCACCTGCAAGTCAAGATGGTACACATGAAGAAAACCAGCAGCAATAGAGGCCCCCATGGAAAGGAACCTCCACAGAGCGCCCACCGGATGACAAGAATTGAACAGGCGACCAAGGACGCAAGGAACACTTTCCTCACGAAGGTAGACAACAAGGGGAAGACGATCATTAAAAGATGGGAGGTCGAAATTAACAACGCCCGCAGGGACAAAGCCTGGTCAACACTAACCCAGGAAGCAGGGAGGATATGGGACCCCGAAACCACACAATCAAGGATAACCCTCTACCATGGGATGGTGGAGGAAGCTTGGAGAACCAAAATGATGATAGGTAAGATGTGTGCGAACCGGGGGGAGACCAACAGGACGAAAACCAAAGAGCAGAAGAAAGAGCGCACCTGAGTTCTCAACTACCTCAACAACCTAGAGATGGGGATAAAAAGGTTGGTGGAGGACCAGAAAAGACAACAGGAGAAATTGGAGTGGATGGCAGGACAATTTCATCTCTATTTACGCTACGTCCACCAGATAGATATCACTCCAGCTGACAATAATGGAACCCCAACTTGCATCAGAAAGCTACGTCCAGTGGAACAGAGGGAGGAGGATGCGACACAACAGAAAGGGGATGTAGAGAACCCCATCAACTTAGACTAGCGCAGGACCCACCCAAACCCTGTCTCTCAGAGTAGGAGCTCACCCCACTATGTTCAAACTTTTCTTGATTTCTTTTGATGAAGTTTTCTTAGACTAGATAATGGTAGCCTAGGTTGGTTTCCCGTTGTGGCGACCCAGACACTTTTTTTTTATTTTCAGATAATGCACTCCAAGGACCTCAAATCTGGTTTCCGTTAAGGCAGATCCTAGGGTTC
Source organism: Picea glauca (assembly GCA_000966675.3). Lineage (NCBI taxonomy): Eukaryota > Viridiplantae > Streptophyta > Pinopsida > Pinales > Pinaceae > Picea > Picea glauca. Next base: position 8,797 of record JZKD02S1426958.1, read on the forward strand.
CTAGCATCAGTTTTGCACTAAAACCTTACAAAGCAATATAGATTCACACACTCATTTACAAAAAAAACAAAAAAACATGCATGATATGAGTCAATAATAGATTTGTCGTTTAGTAAAGGAGTAAATTAATAAGCGGATAAACTTAATCTTTCTAGTGAGGTAAAATTTCACCTTGATCCACTCATTTTTTCCAAATTTTAATGATCTAGGTCATCTTAAAATGTGTCAAAATCCCACATATCATAATTCCATGATCAAAGTCTCATCAATCGAATGTTTTTTTTTCCTTGAAAAAAAAAAACGTAATTTTATTTCATCTTTTAAGAGAACAAAATTATATTTCGTAGATACATGCAAGGCACATATTCCAAAAAGTAAACCCGTGGGACTGCAACAATTGAGGTTTCAAATATAACATACCCGGATGTTGTCAACACACTTAGAGATAAAATAATAACTTACACAAATAGCATTGAAAAACTATCAGTTGGATACAATGTAGTAAAGTTCAAGTACATGAGCAGAGAATTTTTTCATGGGAGATCAATCGCTGCTGTGACAGGTGGTTGAGCTTCATGGAAGGGGAAATGGTAGTATTCATATCCGACTTCGTCCCTGAGCTCTGCAATGTGCCATTACCCGAAATCCAAGAGAATGTATGCTTTAGAGAGTGCATTTGCTTCCACATTTCGTTCCTTGTACACATGTTGACAATCAAAAGAATCAAACCGTGATTTTAAAAGAAGTATTTGTAAACAACTAACAAGGAGTCACCAAAGCCCTGTAGATATTTGCATTCTTTTTCCAAACCAAAAAGCAAAAAAAGTTTTAAGGCCAATAACCCGACATAATTGTTTGATCCTTCACCCAATCCCATCTTAATTTTGAAACAATGAATTTTAAATAGATAAATGATGACTCCTCCCGACAATTATCTTCTTGATATGTCCCATAAAAAAAGCTCAAGAAAAGATTTGTTTATTTCCCATCAATCAAATGTTAATATGACTTTTAATAAAATTCTTAATTTTGAAACAATGAATTTTAAATAGATAAATGATTACTCCTCCCGACAATTATCTTCTTGATATGTCCCATAAAAAAAAAAGCTCAAGAAAAGATTTGTTTATTTCCCATCAATCAAATGTTAATATGAGTTTTAATAAAATTCATATTAAATTTAGAAAAAAATTAAAATAAATGATTCCTTCGTTAACTTGATTTTTTTTAGTAAATTATATAATACAACCAAAGCAAATCATACCAACATGTTCTAATGAGTAAATATTATAATTAAACCTTTCAAATCAAATTAATATTAAACACATAATATCCAAACCTAAATTTGTTATTTCAATTAGAAGGGCAAATTATAATATCAAGCGAGGAAACACTCGTACATTAATTATCATGAAAATGATGGTCGATTCTTGTAGCCTTGGACACCCTATTTAGTTAGGTTGTCTTTTTTGTCTTTTATATGTTTTCATGATTGTTTAGTGCGAGCTTCATGCATTTCTTTTGAGTTGATAGGATCACTAACTGAATTTAATTTATTGGTGGATTTTTAAATTATTAGTAATTGTTTTTATAGGAATAAAGTATTGATATTAAGAAAAAAATGTTTATTTTAATAAGGATAAAAATGTTTATTTTAATAAGGATAAAATAAAATGTTTATTTTGAAAGAAGGGAGGTTGCAGGGAGATTTGAAATTTATTGATGATGTTAGTATTATTGTTATTAAATTAATTGTTTTATTATATAATATAGTTTTTTTAATCCAAAACTTAGTGTGTTAGTTTAAATGATTGAGTGTTGTAAATTAAAATAAAAAATTATCAAAATCAAATCCCCAAATAAAATAAATATATGTAATATATTCATATTCGATATCTTTATTAGATCAAACATATTATAAACTTTATGTAATATGTTAATACTGGATATCTTTATTAAATCAAACATATTATAATTTATGTTGATAATTTACCCTAATTGCCATCCAACAACAACAACATAAAGTTTCTAAATTCTCTATACTTTTTTCTTTAATCTACCTTTATTAAATTAAATATATGAACCCATATCTATTAAATTAAATATATGGTATGATGAAAGCAAATAACATATAATATAGAATTTCTTTTTCAAATTAGATGTTAAAGTCTATGAGGGATCTTTTCTACAAAATCACGAAAAGAGTTGCACCATATGGCATCGACTTCTTGTAGTGTGGGTCCTAGGTATGTGAGATCTTTATTATATGCAAATCATTCAAAACACATGGGATGTATGTATAGATTT
>JZKD02S1426969.1:0-11103 GCA_000966675.3 Picea glauca
TGTTGGATAGAAGGTGCTTGGGTCGAGGCTGTAGTGGTTGCAGTATCCTTCTATTCACCTTTTGAACAGATTGTGAAGAAGCTGAATTTTGTAGTATGAGATACTACCTTGCGGCATTGTTTAGGTGGGACAGTAGTTGGAACTACCTCTGGTATCCTTTAGAAATGACCCCCCAGAGTAACAATGACACTACGAGGTCGAGACTCATAGATAGCATGGCGCTTCCACATATATGGTTGGCCCAAGAGAACATCACAAACATGCAGTGGGGAAACATCACATAATACCTCATCCTTGAAGGGTTGGATGTCATATAACAATCAGCATTGTTGGCTGACACATAGATCTCGTCCGTAGCAAAACCACCCGATGTTGTATGGTTGCGAGTGTGGCGTTGTCGATAATCCCAACTGTTTGACGACCTCTGTTGAGATGAGGTTCTTCTGGCTTCTGCTATCAACAATAAAATGCAGTGGGGTCCTCTTCACCCATATCTGTGAATGAAAAAGGCACTCCCCCTCTTCAAGATATGTGGGTTCTTATGGTTGAATTGTTGCGGTCGCGACAATAGTAGTGGGGTCTATGTCGATGATATGTCTTCTATCAATATTTTCTAAGTCAGACTCTGAATCAGGGTTCAAATCCTTGTCTTTGATCTTGGCCACCAATGATTTTTTTGAGCGACATTCATCGGTGTTGTTCCAGGGGCATTTTTGGAAATCGCACCATTTTCTAGTGTCATTCTTCGTCTTTCTGTGACCCTTATTTTCATGTGGCTTGGACTGGTTTTCGGGAGACTATTTGTTAGGGTCATCTTTATCATACTTTGGTTGTTGCGTATTCCAGACCCAAACTCCCATTTGTTATGGTGCTTAAATTTCTGTTTGATTTTAACAGCATATTGATAAGCAACACCGAGTGATGAGATGTCCAGAAAATCCATTTTAGTTTGGATGCATCTATGTAGAGCCCCACGGTATTTCAGAACCAAATGTCGTTTGGAGTCTTTGATACCTAGCTTGGTGCGCAATGTATGGAAGGTATTGGTGAACTCCGAAACTGCTTGGCCCCTCTCTTGTCGTAGAGTGATCCATCTCATGTACTGGTTCTCATAGTTTCCAACAAGATAATATTGTTCCTTTACTGCATCCACAAAAAAATATCAAGTGGGCTCGGCCCCATATATTCTAGACTCCTATGTGGAACTTTTATCCCATTAAGTTTCCCACCAATGTTTTACATGGGGGAGAGCCTTAAGGAGTGTGAAGGTGATCTTTTCCCCATCGGAGAAATTATGAACAGAGAAATAACCTTCTAGCATATTTAACCATTTTTCTAAGGCATCTACATCTATCTGTCCTTGAAATATGGGAATATCAAAATTAACGTGTATCTTGAAAGTTGAGGTGCCTCCAAAGTGTCTGTTTGATGAAGACGTTCCTATTTTTATCGTCAGTCATTGAAGAATGTGGGCGAAATTCTCCATCATTTTGTCCCTATGTCGCATGAGAGCTTACTCAAACAACAGATTAATAGAATCGTTTGCTCTGTTGTTTTTCTTTTCTTCCGCCATGGAGGGTTTCTTGGGCATGCAAGAGCGATTGTCTTCAAGAGAGACAATCTTGAGACCCAACTTGTTATACTCGGAGCTCGTCGGGGACATGCACTGAAAAATGATCAAGAGTAGCTTGCTCCGATACCATTGATCCAGATTATTTTCGGCACGAAATGAGAGTGGAGACATAATAAATAAATTTACAGAGATATATCAAATATCCAATAATATAACATAAATGTATCATAGATGCAACCATAAACACAGAGATACAGTAATACACAATTTTCTATTAATGGGGGAAAGTGTACAAAGACTGTAAAAATACAGAGTGAAAGACTCGCTAGAATGGTGGCAGTTTATCTCTGAGAAGAGATGTGTCTGCTACTCGCATTTGTAAGAAGATGATTTTACAATGAGGCTCCAAAGGCCTTTTTATCATAAATAAAATCCAAAACCCTAACCCCAGAAGATGAAAATCCAACAGTTTTGTGGACCTCGTTTTGGGTAGTTTGGTGTATCAACTTCCCGGGGGCGTAACTTTGGCATACGATCTTTGTTTGGGGTGAACGATAGCTCATTGGAAATTTATTATCAAGGAGATTCATTTTGGGGGCTCAATGAGAGCCTTTGGCTATCATTGAGAATCTTGATCCCGAAAAACCTTCATTTAGGCCTCAAAATGGCCCCAGAAATTAAAAACTGCTAAAAATAGTAAATTGCCAAAATTAGCATAAAATTGTTTTGAGCCAGTTGGAAGAGGTGGGTGGACACCGATATCGACTTGGATCATCACTTCATAAGAAAAATATTTGTAAAAGTAATCTTATAGGCAAAGTTAAAGAAGGAAGGGAATATTTTTTTTACTCAATGACTTCATTGTGAATCCATCACCATGTGGATCAACTTCTCCCTGACACCTTGGTTACCATTTATGTCTTTTTTAAAAGGAAATAAATTTCACATTCAAAGTTTGTTTTCAGTGCCACTTTTTTAAAACAATATATTTTTCAAGAGCTTTCCATATAGATAGTCAGTTTAAGATTTTGAATCCATATTACCTGAATATTTTAATATGGTTACTCCAAGTGATATTTTTCTTACTAATACCAACAAATTCTCATGGAAATATCATATGGAGGATGTACTAAGAAGTAATGTATTGTACCATATTACTTTGGGAAAAGAACAAGATCCCACTAAAAAAAAACAAATTCAAATGGGATAATAAAAATGACAAAGAACATGCATTAATCAAAATGCCCATCTCTCCTAATTTACGGTTTCACCTTCAAGGAATTGATGACCCAAATAAATCTTGGGATATGATAGAATGTGTATTTGGTAAATAAAATGTGATTCGATCCCACCATATTGAAAACTAGTTAATGTCTTTAAATCCCAATTATTTCCCTTGCATTGAAGATTATTTATCTAAGTTCAAAACACTTAGACTTTTACTTAAAGATTATAAAATAGATATGCAGGATGATCGATGCATATATGTTATTCTTGATAAGCTTGGTAGTGCATATTCTATATTTGTATCTACCTTCTATGCCACTGGAGAAGCTCTAGGGAACTCTTATCAAGATCCCACTCTTGAATATTTTTGTGATTTTCTTATTAGCGATCAGTAAGATAAGCTCTTACATATTGGAGTGATCAACATTTTAGGTACATCTAACAAAACCTTAATGTCCCAACAAAAAGACAAAATCAAGCATCCAAAGAAGAAACATCCTCAATACAGCAACAAGAAACACAAGGGTCACAATCCCTCTCAACTAGATTCTACTCCCAATGGTGACAAAGGACCAAAAGCAAAAAGTAAGAAGACTAACAGGAATTGCAATTTTTGGGGTGAGATGGTCATCTGAAGTATAAATGTTTTAAAAATATGGAGACCTTACAAGCAGCAATGAAGAAGCACAACATCAATCTTGATTCTTCTTCTTCTAACTCTTCTTCTCATGGGCATGCACTTTCTACATCTTCTCAATCAACATTGTAGGTACATCTAACAAATCCTTAATGGCCCAACAAAAAGACAAAACCAAGCATCCAAAGAAGCAACATCCTCAAAACAACAACAAGAAACATAGGGGTCACAAACCTACTCAGCTAGCTTCTACTCCCAATGGTGACAAAGGACCAAAAGAAAAAAGTAAGAAGACTAACATTCGTTGCAATTTATTGGGTGAAATGGTCATCTGGAGTATAAATGTTTTAAAAATATGGATGCCTTACAAGCAACAATGAAGAAGCACAACATCAATCTTGATTCTTCTTCTTCTAACTCTTCTTCTCATGGGCATGCACTTTCTACTTCTAGTTTCTCCTTCAATGCAACGTATACTTCTTATTCTAATGTGTGGCTTATTTATTCTAGAGCATCTTATCATATATGCATATATGGCTAAGGATAAAACCATTTTTTTTTTTATCTTAATGAATGTAAAAAAAAAAACATACATTTGTTGGTAATGACAGATCTTTTAATGTTGTAGGGTCTATAATAGTTTAGTTAGATAATGATCATTTCAATGATGTATTATGTGTTCCAAGTCTTTCCTACAACCTTCTATCAGTATATCATATCACTCATTCAGGTGAAGGTAAAACAATAGAGTTTTCACCTCACCAAGTTGTAATCAAGGATTTAAACTATCCTAAGCATGTCCTAGCCACTAGATTTATTAATGATATTACCAGGTTGTACAAATTTGACAACTTTGGGTCATCATATTTTCCATCAAATTTTGTTTATCATAGCAATGACTTGAGAAAACTCCAACATGAGCAATTTGGTCTTCTAAATTATCGTTCATTGCAGCAGCTATGTCATCAAAATTTGGTGATTGATCTTCCTCTTGTTTCTTATAGAGATGGTGTTTGTGTCTGTTGTGTTCTAAACAAACATAATCAAGATAGTTTTGACAAGCATTCCCCTTGGCATGCCTTTACTCCTTTGTAGCTTGTTCACAGTGATTTGTGTGGTCCAATTTCTTCTCCTTATTTCTCTAGGTGCAAGTACTTCTTAACTTTCATCGATGAATTCTCTAGATGCACTTGGGTTTACTTCTTAAAAAATAAAAGTGAAGTTTTTGACATGTTTTTGGCCTACAAGGACCTTGTAGAAAATAAATATGGACATCAACTACAAAGGTTAAGAACATATAATGGTTGTGAATATGTGAACAAAGAAATTACAACCTACTACACTAAACATGGCATTCAAATGCAACATATTGTTCCATATACAACACAACAAAATGGTGTTGCTAAGAGAAATAATTTCACATTAAAGGAAATGTATAATTGTATGATTCTTGTTTTTCTTGCTTACTAAAAGGGAACAAGCACTAAATAAGCTTAGTCTCCAATACTTTGATTTTGTAGGACAAGTCCCAGCCCAGTATCATCCATTCTTGTACATTTTTTACATGAAGAGCTCAAAAAACAAAACTATGCAACAAAAGCACCCAAAATACGAATACCAAAACTTGGTCTAGAAGTTGGCTAACCCTTCAAATTCCAATATTTTGTGTCGTGGACAAATGGATTCATTCATTTGGTATTGAAAGATTGTTTAAAATGGTGTTTTTTACCAAACTGTTATCAATTTCCAGTTAAGCATACAGAACATGCCCAATTCAAATGAGAGTAGGGAAAATGCATTGCAAAGGTGGGTAAAATTATTTACCATGAATATTGAACCAGAATCTACAACATTTTTTTTCATATTCGCATTTCCAACATAAAACCCAAGAAGAAAGTAGAAATGGCAGTTTTTCCAGTGGGTCGGACATGAGGGTAAGTCATTTATAATGTCATCTTCTCTTTAACTCCAGTTTGTGTACAAAAAGATCAAAAACGTCCTCGGAATATTTGGTAATAAAATGACAACGAACGACAGCATTCAAAGTGATATAGCACAAGGAGGAATCGCTCTGCAACTAGGGTTTCGTTCATTTTTGCCGCCGCGAACTGAGCCCACACAATGGCTGCCCCGTAGGGTCCCCTGAATCGCAGGGAAGGAGAACAACCTAGCGTCACCTACAGCCAGATCACGGCCAATGCAGCCTCTAACACTGGAACTAAGCAGTCGTCATTCAAAACGCCTCCCGAAATGTGTGCACAGCTTCTGGCAGAGGGTACCTTCAAAGACCGAGACATGGACATAGATCCAGACAAAGAAAAGGTCCCTACAACCGATTCGGCCCCATGGGTGCCGGGGAAATGCATCCCACAGGCACCAAAGGCACCAAAATATGTGGTCAGCTCACCCCGTATTGAGGAGCAGAAGCAATACATGCGAGACAATGCCTTAGTAGGAAAGTTCTTAGGGCTTTGGCCCTCCAAGCGAGACCTCGTCAAATGGATACAGTATTGGTGGAAACAAAAAGGCCACTATGATTTACAATTGGGTTCGAAGGGCTTCTTTACAATCATCTTCCACAACCTCAAGGACCAAAACCACATCTTCGACGGAGGGCCATACTTCTATAACTCGGCCGGTCTATTCCTGAGATTTTGGACAGAAAAGTTCATCCTCGAGAAGGAAGACTTTGCCCATGCATCGGTCTGGATCCGACTGTATTCTCTGCCCCAGGAATTTTGGCTGGAAGAAGTCCTAGCAGGCATTGGCAATACCATCGGCATATACGTCAAATCCTCTGAAGCCACTAAACAAAAGCGCTATACGTCATATGCACGAATCTGCGTGTATCTGAACATAGCTAAGTCACTCCCGGGTTCAATCACTCTGGAATATCATGACGAGGACTGGTCTCAGACCATCGACTATGAACACATTCCCTTCTGATGCAGGAAATTCCACGAACACGGTCACCTCTTTAGAGAATGCCCTCTCAATCAGATCAACAAAGAAGGAAACTCAGAGAGAGGCAAGGACAATGATGGATTTGTGCAGCCGACAGGAAAAAGATGACAGGGAGGAAGGAAGCACACGGCCCAGGTAAGCAAAGACCCCTCCACTAGTAATAAATTTGCAATTTTACAAGATCAAACAGGGGACACTATAACCCCCACAAATCTGAATGTACCACCCATGCATAACAATCCACCGATTGAGGGCCACAGCCCTGGGGAAATCTCCAAGAATAACAACCCAGATCCGACCCCCCCGGGATTGGGACAGGAGCCGTCAGCCATGCCAGAGCTCGAAGATGCAGACAAGGAAATGGAATTGGAGGAACAGGACCTCTCTGGAATGGATCTGGAACATCTGGAACATGCCTACCGGCATCAGAAGCTCTACACCATACCCAGAGACCAATTGAGGAAAGTGCACAAGGTATTTCTCAACTCCTCCGCAGGATCATCAGCCAGGGCTAGCAAAGCCTTGGGAATCCAGGGAAGCCAGACCAAAAACTCAAGCAAAAGCCAAAAGGAAGAAAAGAAAAGAGGAAGAAAATCCACAAACAAGCTCATACAGGAAATAGGGAACTTCATGGTAAATTCAGGGCAGATCCACCTGATCTCAGACAGCTTCCCTCCTCTCCCCCCCCTCAGTCATCATGAAGATTATCTCCTGGAATATCAGAGGCCTAAATGGACGTAGCAAGCAAAAAATGCTACGAGAACTGATTATAGCGGAAAACCCAGACGTCATAATGATACAGGAAACAAAATGCACCTCGGAGGACATTGATAAACTGCTTCCTCACTGGTGGCGACAGGGGAAAGCGGTTTCGATTGATGCCACGGGTACAGCTGGAGGAGTTGCCATCCTCTGGAATGCCAATATAGTTGTAATGGAAAATTTCTACACTACCAGGTGGTCTATCACAGCGGAGTATAGACTGATTGGCTCCAACATGCCTGGCCACCTGACCAATGTATATGGCCCGGCCAATCCCAGGGACAAACAGGCCTTCCTTAGTAGCCTGCGTTATCTCTCCAGCCTCACCAGATATGATAGATGGACTATTGGTGGGGACTTTAACATCATCTGAAGCCTAGATGAGAAAAAAGGGGGATCGAGGAGATTGGATCCAGACTCCAGTGCCTTCAACAATCTGATAGATGATCTCCGTCTAATAGATATGGACACCAGCAACGGCACTCACACCTGGACAAACAGGCGAATAGGGCTACACCAAATTGCTTGCAAGCTGGATCGATTCCTCCTATCGGAACCTTTGATTATGAATGGCACTGCAATGGAATCTACCATCCTAAATTACCCAGGTTCAGATCATTGGCCCATCCAGTTATGGATGGATGTCCAAGCAACCCCTGGGAAGAACCTTTCAGATTTGAACAGTTCTGGTTAGAACATCCAGACTTCAAGGCAAACATTCAGGACTGGTGGCGGCAGGCAGCCATATCTCAAGGCTCTAAGATGTACCGTTTTCAACAGCAGTTAAAAAATCTCAAACAAAAACTCAAACTCTAGAATAAACAAACTTTCGGTAGCATCTTTGACTCACAAAAGCAGTTGTCCCAGCGAATGAGTGAGCTTCAATACCAGATTCGGGAGCAAGGGCTCACTGATGAGTTAAAGGCACAGGAACTTGAGGTGGCCCAACAGATAGTAGAGAGAAAAATACAGGAAGAGATATTGTGGAAACAAAAGTCGCATATTCAATGGCTGAAGGAGGGATAACGCAACACAAAATTCTTCCACCGAACTGTCATCCAGAGAAGGCATAGCAACGGGATCACACATCTTGTATCGGATGAAGGAGAAACACTTCACTCTCATGCTGACTTGGAAACAAATTTGGTTGATTACTTTCAAGACCTTCTTGCAGAGCCCATCCCAGATAGACAGACAACAATTAGCAAGATTACCAGAACAATACCCTCATTGGTAACTAAGGAGCAAAATGTTGCTCTTCTCTGACCCTTCACCCTCGAGGAAGTAGATCAAGCGATGTTGGATACCCCCAAGTGCAAAGCCCCAGGCCCTGATGGCTTCACCAGCGATTTCTTTCACTATTGTTGGTCGATGATAAGAACTGAAGTATGGGAAATTCTGGAAGACTCAAGAATCACAGGAAAAGTCCTCCAGGCACTCAATGCCACTTTCCTTACCTTGGTTCCAAAAGAGGAGCAGGCTCACCGGCCCAAGCAATACAGACCAATCGCTCTCTGCAATGTGATTTACAAACTCCTTACAAAAGCGATTGCTCGAAGACTCAAGCCAATCCTGCCAACCATCATCTCTTCAGAACAATCCGGATATGTGGAGGGCAGGCAAATATTGGATAGTATTGTTTTAGCTCATGAAGTCATTCACTCTCTGTGGAAAACCAAAACCCCAGGTATGCTTCTTAAGTTGGACCTCTCTAAATCCTTTGATAAAATAATCTGGGAATATATGCGGGCAATGCTCTTGGCTTTTGGTTTCCACCAAACCTGGGTAACTTGGATCTTAAATCTAACCTCTTCGGCCTTCTTCTCCTTGCTAATCAATGGTGTACCTTCAATACCTTTCTCCCCCTCAAGAGGAATCAGACAAGGCGACCCCCTTTCCCCTTTCCTCTTCATTATTATGGCCGAAGGGCTCAGTCGATCCATCCATGCTGCTATAGAACAGAACCTTATGACAGGCTTACCCCTGCATGGAATCTCTCCCCCTCTATTGCATAGTCAATTTGTGGATGATACACTCCTAATGGGCAGCCCTACGGTACGTGAAGCCAGCTCCATTCAGAAGATACTCCAAACCTTCTCTGAGGCCTCTGGTCTGGACTGTAACAAGGACAAATCCCAAATATTCTTTTATAACACGCCTCCTCAGATCCAACAACACATCTCAGATCTTCTCGGTTTCACAAGAAGCTCCCTTCCATCCAAATACCTTGGCTTACCCTTAATCGACTCTGCCCACAGAAATTCCTCCTGGGAGCACCTTTTATCCTCGTTCTCCAAAAGACTCTCCTCTTGGACCTTTAGATCCCTGAACCTACCAAGTCGCCTAATCCTGCTCAAAGCTGTTCTCCAAGCCCTCCCGATCTATGCTTTCTTAGCGTTGGCTGCCCCAAAGTTTGTCCTGACCCACATCAAAAATCTTCAAATGAACTTCATCTGGCAGGGCCTCAACAAGGAGAAGAAGATAGCTTTAGTCAGTTGGGAAAAACTCTGTCATCCCAAATCACAAGGAGGACTGGGAGTAAGGGATCCCTCTATTATGAACAAGTTTCTCAGCGCCAAAATATGGTGGCATTGGCTAAAAAATCCTGGAGACCTTTGGGCCAAACTGTGGAGGAAGAAATATACCCCCAATACAGCAGAAAAAAACCTCATTAGATGGAATGGAGACAACCTGAGCTCCCTAATCTAGACAGTGGCCAAGCAGAATCGACAGCTGGTCACACAGCACACTTTCTGGGAAATAGGAGATGGGGAAACGGCTCTGTTCTGGCAGGATTCCTGGCAGAAATGGCCCACCCTGAGTGTTGAGGAATGGGCCCGAGATATGTGTACCCAGACAACAAGGATGGGCCTGACTCGAGTAGCAGATTATTGGCAGGACAACCCCACGGAGGACACTTGGCGATGCTGGCACCTGGACAAGATACGCAGTCACCTCAAGGAGCATCCCGATTGCACCCCCCTCCAAGAGGAATTGACCAAAAGAAGAATACCCATCATTGCAGATGAGGATGCTCTTCGTTGGGGCTACCGGCCTCAAGGATTCTTTAGCACAAGGGAGGCCTATCAGATAAAAGCTCGGTCAAACCCTCCCCCTGATTCGGAAATTTTAGGAAAGATCTGGAATCTTAAACACTGGCCGAAAATCACGCTTTTTCTCTGGCTGGTCTCCCACTCAAGCATCCTAACCTGGGATAATCTCCTGAAAAGAGGTTTTGTGGGACCCTCTTTGTGCATTCTTTGTGGAGAGGCCGAGGAAACTATGAATCACCTACTCAACACTTGCCCATACACAGCCCAAATATGGGATCAGGTCGTGCTCACCATGCGTACTACAGACCGACTCAGGGATTGCATTCTATATACTATCACAAATTGGAGAGATCAGGCCTTCCAATCCCCCATCCTCAACTGCATCTGGCAGCTCCTACCTGGCTTCATCCTCTGGCAAACTTGGAAAGAACGAAACCGAAGAATCTTCAGAAACACCTCTCTCACCTGGCAACAGTGTTGGAGCCTCTGCTATCACAACATCATAGAAACTCTACACCTCAGGAATTGGTCAAACGAAGACTATGCTTGCTCCCCCTCGGAGCTCACTATTCTCCGTCACTAGACCCCCCTTCCTTCTCCTCAGGCTTGCCCGCTCCCCCACTCCTCTGCTAGCCCAATTAGAAGCCCCTCTTTCTGGTCCCCTCCTCCCGAAGACTTTATTAAGCTAAATTTCAACGGGGCCTCTAAAGGCAACTCGGGCACAGCAGGGTATGGGGTGGTCTTTCGTAATCACCACGGGCACATCCTCGACTTAGTGGCAGGATCTCTTGGGCACACGACAAATAATGTAGCGGAGCTATGGGGACTCACCAAGGGACTGCAACAAGCCATCAAAAGTAATTATACAAAGATAATTGTCGAGGGAG
>JZKD02S1426980.1:0-11103 GCA_000966675.3 Picea glauca
TCTTGGTGAACCTTTCCGAGGAGGGAATCTCTGTGAAGAGATCCTTACCGGGGCATTCCCGGAAGCAGATAAAGGGAGACAGCTTCCCGAGAGCGGCTAGGCATGATTAGATTCATTTATCAACATAAGTCAAGCACGGTTTCCTCGGTGTTAAGCATATATCAACTCATTCATATCAAGCACTACATGATCATTCTCATGCTGAAATTATTTACAATTTCACAAGTTCTATGAGCTAACATCTACTCCATATTAACAATTGTTGTACAGACAATTCCATCACAGGAAACATTTACAATTCCACAAGTCCATGAACATATGTGACAACATATAAATTTAAAAATGCAGTATAATCAAAACACTTATCAGAGATAACTTCAGCAATAGAAGCAACTGCGGAGAGGGGTGCTCGTTTCCACCCAACCATAGGCGTAGTGACTCCTAATGGATTTACCACTAGCCACCCCCGAGCTGAGACTACGATGTCCTGAGACCTGCGTCTCTCTGTCTGCCAGTGCCCAGGAGCGAAGGTTTCAATCCCTTCCTCTCTGCGATCACTCACTCTGCGTAAAAAATGCCATAGTTCCCCTCACGTCCGCCCTTTTCAATCGCTTCTTCCATACGCCTTATCCTCTCGCGATGTTGCGTGTGGCACGATTACCGTTGCGCTGGTCAGTCATGATGGCTCTATGGATAGGCGGTTCACCTCCCCATCCCTCATCAATCCATCAACCTACCAGCCTNGGCCAAAGTAGCTACCAACATGACAAGTGTCAATTTGGGGACATGCATACATATTGTTGGGACTTAGTTCATTTCCTATCATATTTTCCATCATATTTTTCATCATTCAGACCATTCATTCCTTCCATCATTCAACCATGATGCTATGACCATTTTCACTCACACAGTCAGTTATCCTCCATACTTTCTGTCACTGTACCTGAGCTTGTATCTATGGCCATATCTGTTTGTGTAGCTGGTTAGCTTGGGAGTTGGACTGAAGAAGTGGGTTTTCAGGCCCATGGGATAACAAAGAGGTGGGTTGTCAGACCCGTGGGATATTGAAGAAGTGGCTTGTCAGTCCCGTGAGCAATTTCTCTTTGGGTGAGAGAATTGTTGGGAATTGATTTCCTGAAGGTGCCAAGTTGTAGCTACAAGGATTTGAGACTTCCTGTCTGGACTATTGTTGAAGCCCTGGAAGGGAAGTGGGGCAACCGAAGTACTATTGAGCAGAGAAGGGGCACACTTCCTGGGGTGGGATAGGCATGTGGGGAATGAGAGATTGTAGGTTGTTAGTTTGAGTAGGCACCTGTGACAAAGTCTTTCCTATTTTCCATGAGTCATTAGCTTGGTTATGAACCCTTTACCTAGGTAAAGTTTAGTCCCAGCTCGGGGGCGACTCACTGTTGAGAGTGATGAACAGTGTGGTCTAAGGCTGGGAGGTTTGTGGAAGGTCTTCACGCAGTTGGTGATATTCTTATCAAGATAAGTTTCAGCTGTGTGATAAATTTACATGCTGCATTATTATTTCCATGTTTATTTTTATGGGTATTGTTGTATATGATGCATGTATATGTTTACTATTATTTCAATGTGAATCCGTGTATTTACAGATGTATTGGTATGTTTACATTTTATATATAATGCTTCCGCAAGATTTCTGTGTGTATATATTTTAATTGCATGCAGTTCAAAAAATGTATCTGGTATAGCTTAGTTAGATGTTGGGTATGTTACAGTATGTTCCGCGGAGTGAATAAAAGAGTTCTCTGGTGTAGCGTGGCTCGACCTGGGTTATCGGGGATATTACAAAATCATATCAGAGCTAAGTAAAGCATCTGAGTAGTGGCATTTCCTAGCTTGTGGATGGTTGAGGATGTTACATCTGCGATGACTGAAATACATTATAAACAACCCAGAAGTGGAGTGGTGGGAACCCAGCTGGAAAGACTAGTTGCTCATTACATTCTGTATTGACTTTACATACATGGATGCCCATAGAATACAATGCAAATCCATGTGGAAAATATACCAAATAAGTGTTTGTGGCCATGAATAGGAAAATACAAATACAGTTATATGCCAAATCTATCATAGTCACGAACCAGGCCCAGTAGAACCAATCTCAAAACCAATCTGAAGGTATCTATATAAAATGGAGTATAATCTGATGTCCCATGATTACTGAAGTCAAATAGGTACTGTTCTAATGAAAAGGAAGCAACAAATCAGGAAAGTTGTGGCCACATATTGATGTCTTCAAGTCTTCTACACTATCCGCAGAAGATGCAAGTCTACTACATGTGAATAAAGGAGTTGAGGTCCAACACAATGAGACATCCTTTGATTACCAGTCATTGAGGTATACCATTAACAAACGTGAGACAGACTACCAATAATGAAAGTAGGTATCAAGGCATCGAGCACATTCCTACAAGTGTGAATAAATGAGCCGGTATCGAACGCTTGAGGAATCCATTGATCAGGAAACATTGATGCATTCCCATCTGTCAATGGCGAGAAATCCTGCCACTAATGACTACAAGCCTCAAGGTACTCATAAAAATCTAGGTGCCATATCTAGAATAAATGAGTTGAAGTTGATGGAAAGAGACCCACTGAAAGGAGAGAATTAAGGCATCTTTCATCAGTCAGCAGGAGGAACAAAGCAAGAGCTTCATAATTTGGTGGAGATCGGACGAAGAACATGTTCACAAACCAATGACCCTGTGCATATTTCACGTGTGCCAAATGCAAGCGGTACATGAAAAATACCCTCTGAATAGAAGCCAATGATGAAAATTGTTGACAAAGGAGAGCAAACCACCAATAAGGATAATGGCATCCAAGACACTGCATGAATCCCAAAGTGTGAATAGATGTCTTACCATCGAACACAAGGGAAACCACCCGGTCAATGACCAATGATGAAATATCGACTGTTGGGCTCAAGGTGACCTACCAATGATGAAATTAGGGCTAGGGTGCATGATAAGACCATAGTATCATGTGATTCTGAGACAAATTGAGGGTATGGCCGACATGCAAAGTCAAGAGTTCTAAGGAATGGCTGACACAGGTTGATAGACTTCCTTTGAACAAGAGCATGAGACATGTGGTAGACTCCAGTAGCATAGACTCAATGATGTTACTATTAGATGCAGGAGGCATCAATAATGTTCTCTATAGGGACTGGAAGAGTAACTAGTCGATAGAGAAAACTCTGTAACGAAATCATCTTCCTAAGTCCATGCTAAACCCAAAATTATGATGACATGAGGACTCAATAAATTTGTGCTATGTTCAAAGACGACACAACTGCTGCTAAATATAATATAGTACGCCCTCACCACCCATCTTTTTTTTTTTTTTCATAACAAATGAATGCTATGATACATAGGAGGAAACGAGTGTCGCAAGTAAGCAAAACTAGTTCCAGCAATGGAACGTACCTATGCTCAATGCAAGGAAATGCATGCGAGAGATGGACACTCAGGGTGATGTTCCCTCCAGGGTATAGTGTGTCAAATTGTGAAGGATATAAACAAGGCTCTGGTTGGTTGAGGATGCAAAAAATGCTTAGGCAACGATTTATAATGCAAAGCGAGAACCGACTAAAGGCTCAATATTGCAAGCAAGGGCATGAGATGCAATCACAACTTGACGCCAAAAAATGTCCTTTTTTATGTCTTTTAGTCTACTTGGTGTGAAAAACGGGTAAACTTGTGCCAAATAGACGTCCTTTCTAGTTTGATTTACAAGTGTGAAAGAGACAAGTTCACTAGGCAATATTTTCGCTTTTTGAAAATGATTCGGAAAAGAGATTAACTAAGAATCACGATCTTTCAAGTCCAATTTAACGAGTGTGAAAGGGACAAATCACTTAGCGATATTTTCACTTTTTGAACGAGTCAAAAAAGAGCTTAACTTGGACTCGTCGAGAGATTCTAGGGGGCAAGTCACGGGGGAGGCCAAGGCTCCCATGCTGGACTTCTGTGGAATGTCAGTATCTTACGAAGAACCGACACAATATTGGGAAGACCCAAATCTCTCCAAGATGAGGAGGACAAAGTGATAATGGAGGTTATCGTCTTTGTGATATATCGGATAATGTCTCTTCCTGGAAATGACATAGGCGAAGGCATTGGATACTCCACAAGACCATCCCAATCAAAGGGAACCTCGCCAAGACTTGGAGGGAGAGAACTCGGGAAGAGTAAAACTCTCTCTTATTCATAAGGTGAAGTACTATAAATGCTAAGGACATGGCATAGAAGGTATAGAACTAGAACCAGAAGAGCGGGATCGACCAAAAATTGCATTGGTGCAACCGCTTCCTTAGACTTGTCACTCTCCAAGAGAAGAGTGGGGTTGATCGAATATTGCATCAATATGACCACTTCCTCAACCATTGGTTGAGTAGGATGTGATACAACAAGGTCAAGAGGTGCATCACCCCAAAAAATAGGAGTTTTCTCGGTTGAAGATTGCATCGACATGACCATTGATTGAATAAGATGTGAGACAACAAGGTCAAGAGATGCATCACCCCTGAACATAGGAGAGATTTCGGTCAAAGATTGCATCGAAACGACCACAGGTTGAATGGGATGTGAGACAAGAATGTCAAAGGATGCATCAACCCCTAAAGGAAAAGGGTTGTCAGCCGAATATTGCATCGGCGTGACTGTTGTATCAACCAAAGAAGGAACAGAGTGTTGTGAAACCATAGATGGCTCAGAACCCAAAGGGACCTTATGTGATCCCCACGCTTCTAGTATCCCAGCAGTAACAGGACACAAACGATTAAGGTGACTTCCTTCACAAGTCTTGCAAATGGGCTTACGTCTGAGACATCTAGGCTTCTCAATCATATGAATTCCCCTAGCATGACTTGCAGTGGCTTGTGACATGCTCCCAGTATGACTTGTAGAGGCTAGTAGAAAATATCCAACATGACTCGCACAGGTTGGAGATGGATCCCCAATAGGACTAGCAGTGGTTGGTGATGCATGTGAAGTGTGACTAGTAGTGACCAGACATGTGACCCTAGCATGACTTACAACGGCTGGTTGCAGGTCTTCAACATGACTTGTAGAGGTTTTCGAACAATCTCCAACATGACTAGCAAAGGTTGATGATGTAATACCAGTGTGACACGAAGTACTGGACTTGTGCCCCTGGCATGAATTGTAGTGGCTGGTTGCAGGTCTTCAACATGACTCGTAGAGGTTGTCGAACAATCTCCAACATGACTAGAAGAGGTTGGAGATGGAGCTCCAGTATGACTAGCAGTGACCGGACTCGTGGTGGTGATGAATTGTGGAATTTGAGACCAAGGTCCAAGGAAATATTGGTTTTGAGAAATTGCAGGCCATGAAGGATCCTGGTTTACACCCTGTCCCTGTCTGGCAGGATAGTATCCTCCTCCATATTGATACATAAAGGGTTGTAAGGGAATCGACACTGAGGAATCCTCTTGCGAAGAGAAAGCGACATGACAAGGGTTACTCATGTGAGGATATATGTTTCCCCCAGACGAAGGAACTTTGTGAGGGGGGTTTCCCATACTATAAAAATAACTCCCCCCGGATGAAGCACCAGAGGGCAGACGAAGGTCGGACATGGGAAAAGTGTTCATAGGAACTGACATGGAAGAATAAGGATAAGTAGACGGAGTGTAATAAATAGAATGATTGCATATTTGGGCACTTACTTATCGCATAGTGGATTCATAGGAAGGAAGATTCCAACCTCCTACCGTAGGAGGTGTTTGAAGGATATGACTCCCAACAAATAGAGAGGGATAAGAAGGAGGCATCATGCCCCTAGACCCAAAACTTGTATTCGCGCAAGGAGGCGAGACAAAGGATGGAAAGTGTGAAGACATATCAAACATACCATGAGAAAAATGATTAGANGGCCAAAGTAGCTACCAACATGACAAGTGTCAATTTGGGGACATGCATACATATTGTTGGGACTTAGTTCATTTCCTATCATATTTTCCATCATATTTTTCATCATTCAGACCATTCATTCCTTCCATCATTCAACCATGATGCTATGACCATTTTCACTCACACAGTCAGTTATCCTCCATACTTTCTGTCACTGTACCTGAGCTTGTATCTATGGCCATATCTGTTTGTGTAGCTGGTTAGCTTGGGAGTTGGACTGAAGAAGTGGGTTTTCAGGCCCATGGGATAACAAAGAGGTGGGTTGTCAGACCCGTGGGATATTGAAGAAGTGGCTTGTCAGTCCCGTGAGCAATTTCTCTTTGGGTGAGAGAATTGTTGGGAATTGATTTCCTGAAGGTGCCAAGTTGTAGCTACAAGGATTTGAGACTTCCTGTCTGGACTATTGTTGAAGCCCTGGAAGGGAAGTGGGGCAACCGAAGTACTATTGAGCAGAGAAGGGGCACACTTCCTGGGGTGGGATAGGCATGTGGGGAATGAGAGATTGTAGGTTGTTAGTTTGAGTAGGCACCTGTGACAAAGTCTTTCCTATTTTCCATGAGTCATTAGCTTGGTTATGAACCCTTTACCTAGGTAAAGTTTAGTCCCAGCTCGGGGGCGACTCACTGTTGAGAGTGATGAACAGTGTGGTCTAAGGCTGGGAGGTTTGTGGAAGGTCTTCACGCAGTTGGTGATATTCTTATCAAGATAAGTTTCAGCTGTGTGATAAATTTACATGCTGCATTATTATTTCCATGTTTATTTTTATGGGTATTGTTGTATATGATGCATGTATATGTTTACTATTATTTCAATGTGAATCCGTGTATTTACAGATGTATTGGTATGTTTACATTTTATATATAATGCTTCCGCAAGATTTCTGTGTGTATATATTTTAATTGCATGCAGTTCAAAAAATGTATCTGGTATAGCTTAGTTAGATGTTGGGTATGTTACAGTATGTTCCGCGGAGTGAATAAAAGAGTTCTCTGGTGTAGCGTGGCTCGACCTGGGTTATCGGGGATATTACAAAATCATATCAGAGCTAAGTAAAGCATCTGAGTAGTGGCATTTCCTAGCTTGTGGATGGTTGAGGATGTTACATCTGCGATGACTGAAATACATTATAAACAACCCAGAAGTGGAGTGGTGGGAACCCAGCTGGAAAGACTAGTTGCTCATTACATTCTGTATTGACTTTACATACATGGATGCCCATAGAATACAATGCAAATCCATGTGGAAAATATACCAAATAAGTGTTTGTGGCCATGAATAGGAAAATACAAATACAGTTATATGCCAAATCTATCATAGTCACGAACCAGGCCCAGTAGAACCAATCTCAAAACCAATCTGAAGGTATCTATATAAAATGGAGTATAATCTGATGTCCCATGATTACTGAAGTCAAATAGGTACTGTTCTAATGAAAAGGAAGCAACAAATCAGGAAAGTTGTGGCCACATATTGATGTCTTCAAGTCTTCTACACTATCCGCAGAAGATGCAAGTCTACTACATGTGAATAAAGGAGTTGAGGTCCAACACAATGAGACATCCTTTGATTACCAGTCATTGAGGTATACCATTAACAAACGTGAGACAGACTACCAATAATGAAAGTAGGTATCAAGGCATCGAGCACATTCCTACAAGTGTGAATAAATGAGCCGGTATCGAACGCTTGAGGAATCCATTGATCAGGAAACATTGATGCATTCCCATCTGTCAATGGCGAGAAATCCTGCCACTAATGACTACAAGCCTCAAGGTACTCATAAAAATCTAGGTGCCATATCTAGAATAAATGAGTTGAAGTTGATGGAAAGAGACCCACTGAAAGGAGAGAATTAAGGCATCTTTCATCAGTCAGCAGGAGGAACAAAGCAAGAGCTTCATAATTTGGTGGAGATCGGACGAAGAACATGTTCACAAACCAATGACCCTGTGCATATTTCACGTGTGCCAAATGCAAGCGGTACATGAAAAATACCCTCTGAATAGAAGCCAATGATGAAAATTGTTGACAAAGGAGAGCAAACCACCAATAAGGATAATGGCATCCAAGACACTGCATGAATCCCAAAGTGTGAATAGATGTCTTACCATCGAACACAAGGGAAACCACCCGGTCAATGACCAATGATGAAATATCGACTGTTGGGCTCAAGGTGACCTACCAATGATGAAATTAGGGCTAGGGTGCATGATAAGACCATAGTATCATGTGATTCTGAGACAAATTGAGGGTATGGCCAACATGCAAAGTCAAGAGTTCTAAGGAATGGCTGACACAGGTTGATAGACTTCCTTTGAACAAGAGCATGACACATGTGGTAGAATCCAGTAGCATAGACTCAATGATGTGACTATTAGATGCAGGAGGCATCAATAATGTTCTCTATAGGGACTGGAAGAGTAACTAGTCGATAGAGAAAACTCTGTAACGAAATCAGCTTCCTAAGTCCATGCTAAACCCAAAATTATGATGACATGAGGACTCAATAAATTTGTGCTATGTTCAAAGACGACACAACTGCTGCTAAATATAATATAGTACGCCCTTACCACCCATCTTTTTTTTTTTTTTCATAACAAATGAATGCTATGATACATAGGAGGAAACGAGTGTCGCAAGTAAGCAAAACTAGTTCCAGCAATGGAACGTACCTATGCTCAATGCAAGGAAATGCATGCGAGAGATGGACACTCAGGGTGATGTTCCCTCCAGGGTATAGTGTGTCAAATTGTGAAGGATATAAACAAGGCTCTGGTTGGTTGAGGATGCAAAAAATGCTTAGGCAACGATTTATAATGCAAAGCGAGAACCGACTAAAGGCTCAATATTGCAAGCAAGGGCATGAGATGCAATCACAACTTGACGCCAAAAAATGTCCTTTTTTATGTCTTTTAGTCTACTTGGTGTGAAAAACGGGTAAACTTGTGCCAAATAGACGTCCTTTCTAGTTTGATTTACAAGTGTGAAAGAGACAAGTTCACTAGGCAATATTTTCGCTTTTTGAAAATGATTCGGAAAAGAGATTAACTAAGAATCACGATCTTTCAAGTCCAATTTAACGAGTGTGAAAGGGACAAATCACTTAGCGATATTTTCACTTTTTGAACGAGTCAAAAAAGAGCTTAACTTGGACTCGTCGAGAGATTCTAGGGGGCAAGTCACGGGGGAGGCCAAGGCTCCCATGCTGGACTTCTGTGGAATGTCAGTATCTTACGAAGAACCGACACAATATTGGGAAGACCCAAATCTCTCCAAGATGAGGAGGACAAAGTGATAATGGAGGTTATCGTCTTTGTGATATATCGGATAATGTCTCTTCCTGGAAATGACATAGGCGAAGGCATTGGATACTCCACAAGACCATCCCAATCAAAGGGAACCTCGCCAAGACTTGGAGGGAGAGAACTCGGGAAGAGTAAAACTCTCTCTTATTCATAAGGTGAAGTACTATAAATGCTAAGGACATGGCATAGAAGGTATAGAACTAGAACCAGAAGAGCGGGATCGACCAAAAATTGCATTGGTGCAACCGCTTCCTTAGACTTGTCACTCTCCAAGAGAAGAGTGGGGTTGATCGAATATTGCATCAATATGACCACTTCCTCAACCATTGGTTGAGTAGGATGTGATACAACAAGGTCAAGAGGTGCATCACCCCAAAAAATAGGAGTTTTCTCGGTTGAAGATTGCATCGACATGACCATTGATTGAATAAGATGTGAGACAACAAGGTCAAGAGATGCATCACCCCTGAACATAGGAGAGATTTCGGTCAAAGATTGCATCGAAACGACCACAGGTTGAATGGGATGTGAGACAAGAATGTCAAAGGATGCATCAACCCCTAAAGGAAAAGGGTTGTCAGCCGAATATTGCATCGGCGTGACTGTTGTATCAACCAAAGAAGGAACAGAGTGTTGTGAAACCATAGATGGCTCAGAACCCAAAGGGACCTTATGTGATCCCCACGCTTCTAGTATCCCAGCAGTAACAGGACACAAACGATTAAGGTGACTTCCTTCACAAGTCTTGCAAATGGGCTTACGTCTGAGACATCTAGGCTTCTCAATCATATGAATTCCCCTAGCATGACTTGCAGTGGCTTGTGACATGCTCCCAGTATGACTTGTAGAGGCTAGTAGAAAATATCCAACATGACTCGCACAGGTTGGAGATGGATCCCCAATAGGACTAGCAGTGGTTGGTGATGCATGTGAAGTGTGACTAGTAGTGACCAGACATGTGACCCTAGCATGACTTACAACGGCTGGTTGCAGGTCTTCAACATGACTTGTAGAGGTTTTCGAACAATCTCCAACATGACTAGCAAAGGTTGATGATGTAATACCAGTGTGACACGAAGTACTGGACTTGTGCCCCTGGCATGAATTGTAGTGGCTGGTTGCAGGTCTTCAACATGACTCGTAGAGGTTGTCGAACAATCTCCAACATGACTAGAAGAGGTTGGAGATGGAGCTCCAGTATGACTAGCAGTGACCGGACTCGTGGTGGTGATGAATTGTGGAATTTGAGACCAAGGTCCAAGGAAATATTGGTTTTGAGAAATTGCAGGCCATGAAGGATCCTGGTTTACACCCTGTCCCTGTCTGGCAGGATAGTATCCTCCTCCATATTGATACATAAAGGGTTGTAAGGGAATCGACACTGAGGAATCCTCTTGCGAAGAGAAAGCGACATGACAAGGGTTACTCATGTGAGGATATATGTTTCCCCCAGACGAAGGAACTTTGTGAGGGGGGTTTCCCATACTATAAAAATAACTCCCCCCGGATGAAGCACCAGAGGGCAGACGAAGGTCGGACATGGGAAAAGTGTTCATAGGAACTGACATGGAAGAATAAGGATAAGTAGACGGAGTGTAATAAATAGAATGATTGCATATTTGGGCACTTACTTATCGCATAGTGGATTCATAGGAAGGAAGATTCCAACCTCCTACCGTAGGAGGTGTTTGAAGGATATGACTCCCAACAAATAGAGAGGGATAAGAAGGAGGCATCATGCCCCTAGACCCAAAACTTGTATTCGCGCAAGGAGGCGAGACAAAGGATGGAAAGTGTGAAGACATATCAAACATACCATGAGAAAAATGATTAGA
>JZKD02S1426991.1:14778-32886 GCA_000966675.3 Picea glauca
AAGTTGATGCACCAACTTACCCAAACGGGGCCCACATGACTTTTGGCTCTTCATCTCCTAGGGTTAGGTTTTTGGATGTCTAGGACTTTTGGCATTCCCGATTATTGTAAAAAATTCCTTCAGAGCCTCATTGTAACCATATTCTTGCGAATGCGAGTAGCCGTCACATCTCTTCTTATAGATAAGCTGCCACCATTCTAACGAGTCTTTCACTCTGTATTTTTACAGTCTCTATACATTTCTTTCATTAATAGAAATCGTGTATTACTGTATCTTTTTGTTTATGGTTGCATCTCTGATATATTTATGTTATATTATTGGATATCTGCAATATCTCTGTGCATTTTTTTATTATATCTCCGCTCTCATTTCGTGCCAAAAATAATTTGGATCAACTATCCTCCATTTAAATATCTAGAGAAAGAAGAAAACGCTGAATAAATGGTGAAAAATGTTTTCCCACAAAAATTGTGTGACAGTTTTATTGTCTATTTAAAACTCTATGTTTTTTGTGAGAGTTTTTATTGTCTATTACAAACTCTGTGTTCTGTATACAAAAAACATAATCAATTTTAAATGAATTATTGACAGGGGCGTGTGGCCATGGCCAGAGAGTTTATATAGGACCGTCAAGGAATTCATGGGGCCCGAATATTGTGGGCATCCCCTGCACGAGATCATCAGACTTGGATTGGGGAATAAAAGATTAGACGAAACGCTTACCAACATTGTGATTCCCACATATGATATCAAATTACAGTATCCCATAATCTTCTCGACTTTTGAGGTAAAGTTTGTATCATCTGATGTAAACAGGGCCATTAATCCCAAATCCAGTTAATGTATGTTATAAATCTCTTTGTAGGAGGATGATGATGCATGCAAAGACGTAGTTTTGTCCGATGTCTACATTGGAACTTCATCCACTCCAACATATCTTCCCCCTTATTACTTTGATACACATAACTGCTTTAATCTCATAGACGGGGGAGTTGCAGCAAACAATCCAGTAATCCTTGTCCATATATTTTCCAAATTATTCAATGCTCAGTTTATGGTTATGGTTAAATTATTGTCAGATTTTTTTTCGTGAAATGGTTGGAAAGTAGTCTAAACTAGCTTAGATCCATCTTAATTCTAGATTTATCATACATGTAGATGGAGAGGAATAAAACTTCACAACTCCACATTTAAGCTAGATTTACATTGCTTCCCTTATATATATATAAAGCATATATTTAGGCAGATTTTTTCGGGACAACATGGATATGATACTTTTGGATATGGTCATATTATATTTTGATGATATTTAAAATATTCAGGATGTGTGAACTCTAACTTGTTCTGATGGAAATTCATGCATTCCCTCGTATGACAAAGTACATTCCCTTTGAAACCCTTCCATGAGAATCTCTCCCTAACCTTTCTATAGGTTTTCAGATACACCTAGTGCCCTGTCAATGGTGCATCATGTGCTTCCCTCAAAATATTGTCCTTGAGTGTGGACTCGGGGACAATATAGATCATATCTTTGTAGTAGATGATGTCATCTACTACCCTGTACCTGTCATCGTGGATAATTCCATCCATCATATCACAAGAGAAGGTATTCTTGGAGTATTTCTCCAATAGAATGAATTTCCAGTCTATTGAGATCTCCATCATAGAGAAGGATGCAAGTCTTCTGGATAAGGAGCCAACAACTATATTTTTCTTCCCATTAACATATTCAATGTCGAAATCATATGCATGTACCTTACTCACCCATTTTTTTTTTGTCTCTCGTTCACGTTCCACTACTCTAATAAATATCTCAAGTTGTTGTGGTCATTCTGAACCACGAAGCGTCCTCCTACCAAGTATTGTTTTAATTTGGCCAATGCATGCATGATGGACAAAATTTCCTTATCATAGATCGAGTAGAGCCTCTCAGGCTCCCTTAGCTTCCTTCTCTCGAAAGCTATCAGATGGTGTTTCTGCATCAATATTTCCCCTATACCTTCACTAGATGCATCACACTCTAGGACAAAAGGCTATGTAAAATCTATAAGTTCCAATAATGAGAAAGTACTCATGACCCTCTTCATTTTTTTGAGCGCCACCTATGCATCCTCTGACCATCGGAATGCCCCTTGCTTGGTAAGGTCTGTTAATGACACCGCCAATTGTGAAAATCCTTTAACAAAGCACTTGTAATAACTACATATCCTGAAGAATTCTCATAGATCTGTGAGTGTCCTAGGGGTGGGTCAGTATAAGATGGTTTGCATCTTCTCCCAATGCACGTTTACTCCCTCAACATCGATCATGTTCCCTAGATAGAGAATATTTGTCAAACCGAACTCACATTTTTCCTCCTTAGAAATAAGTGATTGTCCTTCCATAATGGTGAGAATCTCATCCACATGCTTCAGGTGTTCCTCCCATATCATGTTGTAGATGAGAATATCGTCAAAGAATGCCAGTAAAATTTTCCTCAATGGTTTGTTGAAGATATGGTTCATGCATGACTGAAAGGTTGTGGGTGAGTTAGTCAACCCGAAGGGCGTGATCAAGAACTCATAGTGGCCACAGTGACACCTACGTGTTTTTTTATGTATATCCTCCTCCCTAACCTAGATCTGGTGGTATCATGATCGTAGATCAACCTGAATTCACGTCCTTTGGCAACCCACACATTCCTCCTCGGGTTCCAACTGAATAGAGCCAACAAGAAGGCCCTTGACACCCTGCATATGTACTAATTCTGGTGCGCTTTGATTCCTCTGAGAATTGTCCAAGATGCTAAGGAGGCCGCAAAACTGCAACGAATTGGGATTTCTATGTAATGGGAAAATGAATGGTGGAGCTGAAATCAACAGAGACCACTGGGTTAAGGTGTGGGTTGAGCAAGGATAAGGAAGAAGGGGAGGTGGTGGGTGAATCAAGGAGTAATGATGGGGAGCCTAGAAACTCTGGGAGGAGAAACTATGATAAACAAATGATAAAGAACAACCTTAGTATTTAAGGGGGAGAACAGGTCAAAAACGGCTTACCAAAACCACAAATAGACTCTTCCCCTGCAAGGACGAGTACCGAACAAAATTCCCCCATGTAACGATCAATGTTGAGCTCGTGCCAAACATAAAGGTTACATAATCTACCTAGTGTGATGTACTTGAGGCCTTCATATCCACGGGCTTGGGTCTGGGCCTAACACCACATTGGAAAATCACCTACGCATCTGGGATGTTGCACACACGATCCATCTGCATCAAAGCCTTCATCCCTTGTTTTCCCACGAGCTCGAATGGATGGAGTAATTGGCCACCCGAAACCATGATGAAGTCGTCGAATAAAATGTTAACCTCGACTGTACTTGGACATTGAGACATCAAAATCACACTTGCCACCCGTCTTCTCCACCATTCCCCACTGTCGTTGGCCTGCTCCCCCTGTTCCACCTGCCTGCTCCACCTGTACTCTTTTGTGTTGGAGCTCCAATAAGCACCTCCTTTAACCTTTGCGCATTGGCTCTTGGTCATGTATCACATTAGGCTAAGGGGGCTAAGGCT
This sequence comes from Picea glauca, assembly GCA_000966675.3. Taxonomy (NCBI): domain Eukaryota; kingdom Viridiplantae; phylum Streptophyta; class Pinopsida; order Pinales; family Pinaceae; genus Picea; species Picea glauca. Next base: position 18,333 of record JZKD02S1426991.1, read on the forward strand.
TCAACACCATCCACTCCTAAGGTTCTAGGAGGTTTCCCGATGGCTTCATTCACCAATTTGTCTGTTGCCGTGTTGTTTTCCATCAAAATGTGAAAGAATGTTGGCTTGAGGGACTTTGATTCTACTCGTATTCGATCAATTATTCTTTTTTAGGATGAAATTTTTTGGGTCTGTTCCCTAGACCATCATCCTTATGATTGTCTGGGAGTCTCCTATAACATTCATATTGGAAATTTGGCAGGTCTTTTCTAGTTGGAGGCCTTTGAGTAATGCATAATCCTCTTCTTTATTGTTGGCTTGTTTCCCAATATTCCAGTAGTAATTTAAAATTATTTTTCCTCTAGGTTCGTAGAGAAACCCCCCTGCACCTGCCTCCCCTAGGTTCCCTTTGAAGCGACATCAAAACAAAGTGCATGAGCCCGTTGCTTTTGGATCCAATCATCTATGCTATGGAGAGTATGAAGTTCCCAACACGATCTTTGCACTGAATGCGATTTTTTACCAGAATGAAGGTTAAAACTTGTGATCCAAGCCTTTTCTAGGATACTCCAGTTGGACGGATCTTTTGTGTTCAATGATTTAATGTTCATTACCTTTGAGAGAATATTTTTGGCCTTGCCAACAACACTTTGGAGAAGGGATATTTTTCCCTGGAAGATTTGTTTGTTTCTTGCTAGCTAGATCTGCCAGCAGATGTACTTGGGGAGAGACCTCCACAATGTTTTGAAGATTGGTTTTCCCCAAAAGGTTCCCTAATAGAACTTTTCCCAATTTACCAAGAAAGGATTTAGATGAGAGGGCCATCTTATTTGTCGTGTCAGGTCTCCAAAATCCAAGTTCCAGACTGTTGTAGAAAAGGGGGAATCCCAAAAGAGGTGTTGGATGGTATCTTGACTAGTCTGGCAAAGGGGGAAGTTGAAGGGACTGTGGAAACCTCTTTTCATCAGGTTTTTGCCCATTAAAAATTTTCCATGAGCTAGGGACCAAATAAAGATGTTTAGTTTTGGCAGAGAGTCTTGTCTCCAAACATTTTTCCATTTTTTTGGCTAAGGCATAAACAATATTATGTTGATGTCACCCTAGACATGTGGCACCTTCTCACTGGTCTGCGTTGGCACTGATGTGGTAGACATGTAGAACACGTGTCACCCAATTTTGAGACATTTACCTGGGCATCTGGTGGGACTCACATGTCCACGTGGAAGTCGTCGGTTGGATTGACATGTGCCCTATAGGCATACTACATGTAATGTTGAGTTGGCGTGCGCTGGGGTCATGGATCAAATCTGCATCATTGATCTCTCGGGACATGGTTGATGGCGCGATGAAATCTGGACCATCCATCGGACATGCACCATTATAGTGCTTGAGGCTTGGATCCAAATGCGACTATGACAAAGGAACAATCTCAACTGTTGATTTGAAAGTGGGCGCACAATGAGATCTGAGTCATCGATCTTTCAGTGTCTGAAAAATTGTTGATGTTGTGATTTTAGGCCGATGTCTTGTGGTAAGATCCATGGACAATAGACTTAGTCTCCCTTCATGTGAGACAAGCCCCCTTTGGACTTTCGATAAGCACCCGAGTGCTAAAAACTTTCCTTAGGCGCATATAGAGTATGATTTCTCGCCATTTCTTCAATATGCTTCGACATAAACTGAATTTTTACCACTCAGAGGCTCTGGAAGCTCAAATTATTCCTTCAAATTGCTAAATCTTAGCCTTATAACCAAGATTAACCTTCAAATCAGGTCAGGAACAAATATGGTACTAACATGGTGCTTGTCCCCTAGTTCGTTCATAATTTTGATCATGTAAGTTTGCAAGTCTTGTGAAGGCACCCGTGCCAACTCTAGATCAACATATGGTAATAGCATAGGCTCTATAGATTTGGACGGATTGATGGTAGTGACTCCAATGGACTGAAGTGCAACAGTCTTCTCTAGGTAAGTGCTACATGGTGAAGTGGTGCAAGTCATGCTCTCTGTCGGCCTCTGTTCCTGGGGGTGGACTTATTTTTTGGAGCAATCGCCAACAAATGGCAGATTTCATCAAATTTTTGTGATGACTCTCTATTCATTAATTGTTGGACCACCAAATTGGCCTTGAGTTCCTTGACGAGGCCTGGGATGGGCACAAATTTCTGTGATGGCTCCTACGCTGGAATGTTGGTATTGAGTTCCTTGGTTTTACTATTATCAGACACCATTGTGTGCAAGGGGATTTCATCTGTGATGGGCATAATACTAGTTTATTGCGACAAAGATAGTGTGTTCTCTTGCTCGCTAGACTCTAGGCTCAGACTCATGTTGAACGATGATCATGGTTTCTCTGTAGGTGGAGTATGTAAGGGTGTCATCTACAAATGCTTCCACTTAAGCCCTTGTGCATTTTTGGCTTCTATGGTAGAATATTGACGCATTTCCTGACACATGAGTCATTTTCCCGTACCTTGGACTGCCTTATCTGGTTGTTTCTATGCCATTTGTTCTTTCCCCTTCTACTGGGGTTGTGATACCTTTTCCTTTCACTACCTTTCCTTGTCCCAGTCTCTAATTGTTCTAGGTCATCATCAAGTGTAGGCTACAATGTTTCAGGCTACTCAGCGACAACCAGCTTGATGCCTTCCTCAGTGATATAGAAGGGAAGAATACCATTTTCTGCCTTTTTATTTTCAATTGGGATTATGATAACATTATGAAATGTATAGGTAAATTGGAGGTAGTCCTCATACATGTTCATGAAATTGCACGACGTCTGAAGTGCTCGTATTGTTTCTTGGATTAGTTGAGTGTACCATCACTGTAATGTTTTGTTAGGTGTAGCCTGAAGCTGCTTATCCTTGTTGTATTACAATGTTAGAAACTTGGGTGTTGAGAATGAGTGTGATCCTATTGAGTCAATCTCATGGATGGATAGTGGCTTCCACTATATCACGGTGAGCAAAAGTAAGCTCCAAATATAATGGAATTCTCATTGTCACTAGTGTCTTTTACTTCCATAATTGTCATATACCACGGGGAATTATTTCCATAACTGATTCCACTTCCCTAAGCTGTCGTCACATGTCCAAGGGATAACTACCTACCTCCCCATAACTATATCCTCATGCATCATAGTAGGTATTTTTCATGTTCTGATGCTCTGTCCTTTGGTTTCTACTCTGGAATTTATACCTTAATCCCCTCTGAATCTTCCAAATCTATTTTCGACAACGACCTGTCTCGTCCCTCTTTATTGTGTTGACCTTTCTAATCTGCCTACTAATTAAATTGGTTATGTCTAAACTACCTAAGTCATATTCTACTTGTGCTCAATGCCTGTGTGTTGTACACTCTCGTCCTCAGCGCTAGGCATCTAACCATAGCAGGTTGTGATGCATATTCATTCGAATTTAGTTCCTTGTCCCTTTCCGTGGTTGTTTTGATTCTTGCAACCTGTCAACTGGACTATTGTATTGTTGGGCCTCAAAAATGTCATATTTATATCCTCTTTTTCCTTCACCATTCCTTACATTTCATCGTCCCATTAACCTTTTATCATACCATTTCCATAATGATACTTTGGTTTTTCCTTATTATTTCCCACTGTATTCATTTCAGTATTATAAGTGAATTTGTGATTAAATATTAGAAAAATAACATATTTTCATTATATATCAAGGTTGGATGAGTTTGATGATGTGTGCAGACATATGTGAAGATTTCAACAAAGTCAAATATTACCACCTAACCTCAAATTCGAATTTCATCTTCAAGCCTTGAAGATTTCAAGAATATTTGGGACAATCATTCAAGCATATTCAAAGGATGTGTGAACTCTAACCTGTTCTATTGGAAATTCATGCATTCCCTCGTATGACAAAGTACATTCCCTTTCAGACCCTTCCATGAGAATCTCTCCCTAACCTTTCAATAGGTTTTCAGATACACCTGGTGCTCTATTAGTGGTGCATCATGTGCTTCCCTCAAAATATTGTCCTTGAGTGTGGACTGGGGGACAATATAGATCATATCTTTGTAGTAGATGATGTCATCTACTACCCTATACCTATCATCCTGGATAATTCCATCCATCATCTCACAAGAGAAGGTATTCTTGGAGTATTTCTCCAATAGAATGGATTTCCAGTCTATTGAGATCTTCGTCATAGAGAAGGATGAAAGTCTCTTGGATAAGGTGAAAACAACTATATTTTTATTCCCATTAACATATTCAATGTCGAAATCATATGCATGTACCTTACTCACCCATTTTTTTTGTCTCTCATTCAGGTTCCACTACTCCAATAAATATCTCAAGCACGAAGCGTCCTCCTACCAAGTACCGCTTTAATTTGGCCAATGCATGCATGATGGACAAAATTTCCTTATCATAGATCGAGTAGAGCCTCTCAGGCTCCCTTAGCTTCGTTCTCTCGAAAGCTATCAGATGTCGTTTCTGCATCAATATTTCCCCTATACCTTCACTAGATGCGTCACACTCCAGGACAAAAGGCTACGTAAAATCTAGAACTTCCAATAATGGGAAAGTACTCATGACCCTCTTCATTTTTTCGAGTGCCACCTATGCATCCTCTGACCATTGGAATTCCCCCTGCTTGGTGAGGTCTGTTAATGGCACTGCCAATTGCGAAAATCCTTTAACAAAGCACTTGTAATAACTACATATCCCGAAGAATTCTCATAGATATGTGAGTGTCCTGGGGGTGGGCCAATATAATATGGTTTGGAGCTTCTCTCGATGCACCTTTAATCCCTCAACATCAATCATGTTCCCTAGATAGAGAATATTTTTCAAACAGAACTCACATTTTTCCTCCTTAGAAAAAAGCGATTGTCCTTCCATAATGGTGAGAATCCTGTCCACATGCTTCAGGTGTTTCTCCCATATTGTGTTGTAGATGAGAAGATCGTCAAAGAATGCCAGTAAAAAAATCTTCAATGGTTTGTTGAAGATATGGTTCATGCATGACTGAAAGGTTGTGGGTAAGTTAGTCAACCCGAAGGGCATGATCGGGAACTCATAGTGCCCATAGTGACACCTACATGTTTTTTTATGGATATCCTCCTCCCTAACCCATATATGGTGGTATCATGATCGTAGATCAACCTGAATTCACGTCCTTTGGCAACCCACACATTCTTCCTCAGGTTCCAACTTAATAGCGCCAACAAGAAGGTCCTTGACACCTTGCATATGTACTAATTCTAGTGCGCTTTGATTCCTCTGAGAATTGTCCAAGATGCTAAGGAGGTCGCAACGCTGCAACGAATTGGGATTTCTGTGTAATGGGAAAATAAATGGTGGAGCCTAAATCAATAGAGACCAGTGGGTTAAGGTCTGGGCGAAGAAAGGACAAGGCAGAGGGCGAGATGGTGGGTGAATCAAGGAATAATGATGGGGAGCCCAGAAACTCTGGGAGGAGAAACTATGATAAACAAACGATAAAGAGCAACCTAAGTATTTAAGGGGGAGAATAGGTAGAAAATAGCTTACTAAAACCACAAATAGACTTTTCCCCTGCAACGCTGAGTACTGGACAAAATACCCCCCATGTAATGATAAATGTTGAGTTCGTGCTAAACATAAAGGTTACAAAATCTACTTGGTACGATGTACCTGATGCCTTCATATCTGCGGGCTTGGGTCTGGGCCTAACGCCCCATTGGAAAATCACCTACATGTCTGGGATGTTGCACACACGATCCATCTGCGTCAAAGCCTTTATCCCTTGTTTTCCCACGAGATCGAATGGACAGAGTAACTGGCCACCCAAAACCATGATGACGTCGTCGCATAAAATGTTAACCACGACTATACTTGGCTGGTGAGACATCGAAATCACACTTGCCACCTGTCTTCTCCACCATTCCCCACTGTCACTGGCCTGCTCCCCCTGTTCCACGTGCCTACTCCACCTGTACTCTTTTGCGTTGGAGCTCCAATAAGAACCTCCTTTAACCTTTGCGCATTGGCTCTTGGTCATGTATCACATTAGGCAAAGGGGGCTACGGCTTCAACACCATCCACTCCTAAGGTTCCAGGAGGTTTCACGATGGCTTCATTTGCCAATTTGTCTGTTGCAGTGTTGTTTTCCCTCAGAATGTGAAATAATGTTGGCTTGAGGGACTTTGAGTCTACTCATACTCGATCAATTATTATTTTTTAGGCTGAAATGTTTTGGGTCTGTTCCCTGGACCATCATCCTTATGACTGTCTCGGAGTCTCCTATAACATTCATATTAGAAATTTGGCGGGTCTTTTCTCGTTGGAGGCCTTTGAGTAATGCATAATCCTTTGCGTTATTGTTGGCTTCTTTCTTGATATTCCAGTAGTAATTTAAAATTATTTTTCCTCTGGGTTCGTAGAGAACCCCCCTTGCACCTGCCTCCCCTAGGTTTCCCTTTGAAGTGACATCAAAAAAAAGTGCATGAGCCCGTTGCTTTTGGATCCAATCATCTATGCTATGGAGAGTATGAAGCTGCCAACACGATCTTTGCACTGAATGAGATTTTTTACGAGAACGAAGGTTAAAACTTGTGATCCAAGCCTTTTCTGGGATACTCTAGTTTGATGCATATTTTGTGTTCAATGATTTAATGTTCATTACTTTTGAGAGAAGACTTTTGGCCTTGGCAACAACACTTTGGAGAAGGGATATTTTTCCCTGGAAGATTTGTTTGTTTCTTGCTAGCTAGATCTGTCAGCAGATGTACTTGGGGAGAGACCTCCATAATCTTTTTAAGATTGGTTTTCAACGAAAGGTGACATGATAGAACTTTTCCCAATTTCCCAAGCAAGGATTTAGATGAGAGGGCCATCTTATTTTTCATGTCAGGTCTCCAAAATCCAGGTTCCAGACTGTTGTAGAAAAGGGGCAATCCCAGAAGAGGTGTTGGATGGTATCTTGACTAGTTTGGAAAAGAAGGAAGTTGAAGGGACTATGGAAACCTCTTTTCATCAGGTTTTCACCCGTTAAATTTTTTCCATGTGCTAGGGACCAAATAAATATGTTTATTTTTGGCAGAGAGTATTGGCTCCGAACTTTTTTTCATTTTTTTGGCTAAGGCATGAACAATATTATGTTGATGTCACCCTCAACACGTGGCACCTTCTCACTGGTCTGCACTGGTACTGATGTGGTAGACATGTAGAACACGTTTCACCCAATTTTGAGACATTTACCTGGGCATATGGTGGGACCCACATGTCCACGTGGAAGTCATCGGTTGGATTGACAAGTGCCCTATAGGCATACTAAATGTAATCTTGAGTTGGCACACTGGGGTCATGGATCAAATCTGCATCGTTGATCTCTCGGGACATGGTTGATGGCGCGATGAAATCTGGACCATCCATCAGAGGTGCACCATTAGAGTGCTTGAGTCTTGGATCCAAATGTGACTTCGATAAAGGGACACTCTTGACCGTTGATTTGAAAGTGGGCGCACAATGAGATCTCAGCCGTCGATCTTTCAGTGTTTAAAAAATTGGTGATGTTGTGATTTTAGGCTGATATCTTGTGGTAAGCTCCATGGACAATAGACTTAGTCTCCGTTCATGTGCGACAAGCCCCCTTTGAACTTTCAATAAGCACCCGAGTGCTAAAAACTTGCCTTAGGCGCATATAGAGTATGATTTCTCGCCATTTCTTCAATATGCTTTGACATAAAATGAATTTTGACCACTCAGAGGCTCTGGAAGCTCGAAGTATTCCTTCAACTTGCTAAATTTCAGCCTTATAACCATGGTTAACCTTCAAATTAGGTCAGGAACAAATATAGTACTAACATGGTGCTTGTCCCCTAGTTCGTTCATAATTTTGATCATATAAGTTTGCAAGTCCTATGAAGGCACCTGTGCCAACTCTAGATCAACATATGGTAATAGCCGAGGCTCTATAAAGTTGGATGGATTGATGGTAGTGACTCCAATGGACTGAAGTGAAACACTCTTCTCTAGGTAAATGATACATGGTGAAGTGGCGCAAGTCATTCTCTCTGTCAGCCTCTGTTCCTAGGGATGGACTTAGTTTTTGGAGAAATCGCCAACTAATGGCAGATTTCATCAAATTTTTGTGATGACTCTATTCATTAATTGTTGGACCACCAAATTGGCCTTGAGTTCCTTGACGAGGCCTGGGATGGGCACACAATTTTTTGATGGCTCCTACGCTGGAATGTTGGTATTGAGTTCCTTGGTTTTACTATGATCAGACACCATTGTGTGCAAGGGGATTTCATCTGTGATGGGCATAATACTAGTCTATTGTGACAAAGATAGTGTGTTTTCTCACTCGCTAGACTCTAGGCTCAGACTCATGTTGAGCGGTGATAATGGTTTCTCTGTAGGTGGAGTATGAAAGGGTGTCATCTGTGACTACTTCCACTTAATCCCTTGTGCATTTTTTCTTCTATGGTAGAATATTCACGCATTTCCTGACCCGCAATTCCTTTTCCCTTACCCTGGACTACCTTATCTGGTTGTTTCTAGGCCATTTGTTCTTTCCCCTTCTACTGGGTTTCTGATACCTTTTTCTTTCACTACCTTTCCTTGTCCTGGTCTCTAATTGTTCTAGGTCATCATCAAGTGTAGGCTACAATGTTTCAGGCTACTCGGCGACAACCTGCTTGATGTCTTCCTCGGTGATATAGAAGGGAAGCATACCATTTTCTGCCTTTGGATTTTCAATTGGGATTATGATAACATTATGAAATGTATAGGTAAATTGGAGGTAGTCCTCATACCTATCCATGAAGTTGCACGATGTATGAAGTGCTCGTGTTGTTTCTTGGATTAGTTGAGTGTACCATCACTAGAATGTTTTGTTAGGCGCGGCCTGAAGCTGCTTATCCTTGTTGTATTACAATGTTAGAAACATGGGTGTTGAGAATGATTTTGATCCTATTGAGTCATTCTCATGGATGGATAGTGGCTTCCTCTATATCACGGTGAGCAAAAGTAAGCTCCAAATATAATGGAATTCTCATTGTCACTAGTGTCTTTTACTTCCATAACTGTCATACACCACGGGGAATTATTTCCATAACTGATTCCACTTCCCTAAGTTGTCGTCACATGTCCAAGGGATAACTACCTACCTCCCCATCACTATATCCTCATGCATCATAGTAGGTAGTTGTCATGTTCTGATGCTCCATCCTTTGGTTTCTACTATGGAATTTATACCTTAATCCCCTTTGAATCTTCCAAATATATTTTCGAGAACGACCTGTCTCATCCTGCTTTATTGTGTTGACCTTTCTAATCCACCTACTGATTACATTGGTTATGTCTAATCTACCTAAGTCATATTCTACTTGTGCGCAATGCCTGTGTGTTGTACACTCTCGTCCTGCACAAGGCATGTCAGCGCTAGGCATCTGACCATAGTAGGTTGTGATGCATATTCATTCGAATTTAGTTCCTTGTCCCTTTCTGTGGTTGTTTTGATTCTTGCACCTTGTCAATTTGACTATTGTGCCAACTTTGGGATAGTTTCAACCTTTGCATGCACCACTTATCTGGGGATTTTGAGTTTTCTAATGATATATGGAACATGTAGGAAAATTTTGGCGTGGATTTCTTCGGTATTCTCTAAATCCATTGCATGCTAGGAAAATTCTTGGTTCTTCGGTGCCTTTCACCGAAATCATTGTGCTCCTGAGGGTCTTCAATACCCTTGTATTGATTCATCAATTCAAACTACATCATGGGATGGAAACTGAATTTTATGTACTCTACCATCTATTCCCATTCATGTATATATGTGTAGTGCATCTCCCTCCAATGCATAAGTGTTCCCTTGACCATTGCATCCATGGCTCATATCCTTTGGATCTTAGGTATAAATCCTTCCATCTTTGCGAGAAACGTCTCTACTGGACCTGTACCATCAAATATTGGTAGATAACATAAATATGAGCCAATCTAGTGCCCTACCTTGGTGATACATACACATCTACTAGTTCATGCCTCATATAGATTATTCTACCATCTTTCCATAGCATCCTTTGAGCCCGTGTTGTAGGAGTGAACACTCGTCCAGCTCAATTAGTCATCGGTTATTGGATTGACATAATCCTCCCTGTGCCCTGTGATTTTATAAATGTTTTCTATAACTGCACTCTATGCATATTCATTCATGGGCTTGTTATATATATCACCCTTATTTGGATCCAATGACATAATCATGCACAAGGTGTCTATCTCAAAGGACATATGTTGTTGCTTTAGGTTCAATACTGCATTTTTATCGAATTCCCAATCAATGACATGTAGATATAGATAGGGTATGATTCATCCATAATATCAAAGCCTGTTTTTGTCTTTACCCCCTCAATGTTCACTTCCACTTGCTCCATCCTGCCAATAGGATAGATTATGTATTGGTTAGAAATCCTGAATTGAATAGGGGACCATACCAAGGGTGGTTTTATAATCAACTCCCTTGATTTCTTTGGCAAGATCTTCATGTTGGATCTCAGGTTCAACATGGCACCGTCCAGGTCATAGCTTCTGAGCTCAACATTCATCTTAAATTATTTTCCCGTTCACTTGTATATACTCACCTAGTGCATGTCCCGTTCTGGAAATGGGGTATAAATAACCATAGTGGTATTCTCTTATCCCATACATTTCGTTAACATGTGGGTTGGTTTCTTTGTATCTTTGGGATCACTTAACATATTAAGGCAACAAAAAAAGAAATCAGTTACTTGGTTTTCTTATTTCACCTCACATGTAGTATGGAGTTGTCATTCCTCACACACCGTGCATCCTAGTCCTTTGCACACATATTCCTCTTCCATTGCCTCCTATGTTGCATGTTGTAGTTCCTCACACATGTAGGATTCTTCCACCACCTGCTATGTCATGCACTGTAATTCTTCTCATGTGCGGGCTTCTTCCAATGCCTTTTGCATGTTTCGATGCAAATCTTTTCACACTCTATCCTCTTCTAGGGTCCTTTGTGCATCACATAGGAATTTATTTTCCTGCACAATGTCAACCTTGGGAGGGGTTTGTGTTGCTTTTATGATTTTCCCTTTATGATGTTCATATCGGATCTCAAGTTCAACATGGCACCATCCAAGTCATAGCTTTCGAGCTCAACATTCATCTTAAATTATTTTCCCGTTCACTTCTATCTACTCACCTAGTGCATGCTCCGTTCACTTCTATCTACTCACCTAGTGCATGCTCCGTTCACTTCTATCTACTCACCTAGTGCATTGTCGCTATCCCATTCCATGAAAAGTGGGAAGCCTCAGAGTTGAGTCTTGATTCAACATACTCGATCTAATACCTTGTCTTCTTGACTGAATACTACTTGTTGTTTCCTAATACTGACATTCCTCCTTCCAAAGTATTGTTTACTTCAGTTTCTCCTTCACTTGTATCTTCTAATGCATCTTCTTCTACTTCTCTTACCTTTTCACTTTCTTCGGTTTTTTTTCTTAATGATAAATGCGCAAATGGGGTGGCTGAAAGAGAGGGTTCCTCGATATTCTCTCATCATCTTTGGTGAGGGATCCCAAAGAGATTCCTACCTTTAGCCGGGAAATCTTTCTCACAATTGCTAAGGCCTCTTCCCTTCTCGGAGGGCTCCATCGTTATCTTCTGTTGCGTTGGCGCTATTGTTATGCACCTCATATCCCTCTGATGTTACTACATCTCTCACTAGCCAAGGGGATCCAACTTCATATTCTTCGACCCTACTCCAAATTCTTATGGTATCCTCTCTTGATACCTTACTCCTAATGTCGTGTCTCTTTGAAAACCTTTCTTCTTCTATGCTTCTCTCTGGCACGAAATTTCCTCCAGCACACCCTTCTGGTGTAGTTTCTTTTTTCTTTCATATTGGGTTTGACTACTCTTTCTTTACCTCTTGCTTCCTTTTCTCTAATCCTCTACTCCACTTTCCCCCTTAGCATGATTCTCCTTGCATATCTCCAAGCTCTTTCACTCCTTTTTTCTTCTGGGTCCATTCTCTTCTCACCTCATCTAACTTATTTTGGATCACTTTTGTTAGATCCATTATTCATCTATTCCCCCCCTTCTTTCCATCCCCCCCTATTTAGGAGGGTTTACTCGAACATTCTATCAGGCTCCATGCACATTATCCCCTTCTCTAGGAACAACATCTTTATCCATAAAGGAACTTCTTCCAATAATATCATTAGACTAGGGCTGGCCACAATTTTTCTCTCAACACTATTGAAGGACTCGCTACACTCAATAGAAAACTCAACAATGTACCCCTCTTTCACATGCTCAAACTAGAACTCAATAACTTCAACCCACTTATTATCCATAAATCTGAGTGTTTTGATCATATTCTGGTCCCAAACCAGTGATTCTTGGGATCCTAAGGTAGAGTTGATCCTATCTACCTCCTTATCCACTCATACAATAAACAAGGGAACTCAAGAAAGAAATTTCTATGTAAATTTGTATAGATGTACTTGTCTTTATAGCGTTCGAGGTTGATCTGTAGGTTCTTAGTATCTCGTCACATGAACTTGTCCTCCTTCTCAGATATCCAAGGATTGTATCTCCTTCTTGGAAGGCTTCGGCATTTTTTTCCTCCTTTAACATGTAGTACAAAACCTTTAGGTCACAACAATGGAACCATTTGTTGGCTCGAATGGGGGTTTCAAACCCAAGGTTCGATAGGATTTACCAACAAAACCCCATAAGCATTGGTATATTCAATCTTCAAGGACTGAATAAGGTCTCACCTGAGATGCCATGGGAATAATAGAGACCATAGATCTTGTGTAGGAAGTGAAGGAATAGAACAAACACAAAAATTCTAAGGAATAATCATTCATTCATTCATAACTACCACTATCTACTATGTTGGATAATATAAAACAAGCTATTGTAAGACAATCATACATTCAAGCCATAAATCATTAGATACAAAGATAATTGTGCTTTAGCCTTTATTCAGTAAACTCAAAGGTATTCATAATCATTCTCATACACAGAGGTCGAAGCCTACTCAAATTGAATTAACAATAAAAACCAGAGATGCGCCATGTGCTTTAGATATATTTTCTCTCTCTTGTCAAGATACATAACATAACCAGACATAACATGAAGTGAAAACTAAAGCACAACTCGAGCTCTGTCTCCTCTATCTCTTAGATAACAATGCAATCTCTTACCTACTCAAAATCCATCCCATACATATCTGTATGCATCCCCCATATCTTCCACAGAGTGTGGCAATCATAAAAAACTTGCCAACTCATCCACAACCTCGTCCATGACCATCCGGGTTGTTACAAAATCATTTACATTGATTCCCAAATATCTTTTCAAATCTAGTATGCATGCAATTTATTTAAGTCCTTGCACACAGTACAAAATGGGTTGGCACGCGTAGTGAATCCTTAGTTGGCGCAAACGTTGAACCTAGGTGTTACGTAGTACATATTCTCTAGCATGCACACAATGTTGATTTGTGGCGCATTCACATCCTCTGCCCAACCTTAGGTGCCAACAAATCCCCCCTTTAAACTTGACTTGGGGTAATTATCAAAGTCCTACCCCCCTTAAACATAACTTGGTCCCAACCATGTCGCATTCTGAGATTACTTCACACATTCCCCCTTAATCAAGGATTTAACTTCTCTGATCCAAACATCAAGCTAGCATACGAGTACACCTACCACCCTCATACCTATCCAAGTGGTTCATTTCACAACTCGATCCTACATCCTCTCTATGCATCAGAGGGATGACTCCATGTGCTATTGTGCTACATGTGTGCCTAAATAACAGGCTTACAACAAACTTGGGGAATAAAACCTACCTAAGGCTAGGATTTACAACTTGGACCAAAAACAATTTGGGGCGTTGGGTACAACTGATCATGCACCCGCTTTTCAAAAAACACATATATCTCAATTCAAGTACAACAAGCATTTGAATGATTTACAACAACATCAATATTAGCCTCATCATGTGCCCAAAACATAAGCCAATAGAAAAAAACAAGTTCATTACCAATTCTTCTCACCATCGCTTTTGTTTTTCCTTTTGATTTAGACTCTGGCTTTACTTCAGATCTATGAACACATAGATCTTCTGATCTGACATCACACAAAGTTTCGATTTGTGAAATAACTACTTCCTTCCAACTAGCTATTGTTCTCCTCAACACATTCTGAAACAAGTGGCTCTTTTCCCATGCACAATGGTTTTGCAAACAACAACCATTCACTCCTTCTAACCTTGCTTTGATACCACTTGGTAGGAATAAGAGAGAGATTGATAACATAAAATAGGCACAAGAAAAAATATAAAGCACATGACACCACGGTTTATCTTGAAAAACCCTTACGGTTTCCTTCTCCAAATCCGGCCAAGTGAGCCTTCACCACTCATCTCCATGCCCATTACAATGGAGCATCCTAAGCCTTTTAAAGGATTCATTACATGGAATCTATGGGTACAATAGGACATGCTACCAAAAGCATGGACCTGAAAACCACATATGTTTACCTAAAACAGATTTAACTCATTGACTCTTTTACC
>JZKD02S1426991.1:73581-83948 GCA_000966675.3 Picea glauca
ATTCTTTCTTCGTTACGTATGTGTGCAGATTGTTGCAGATATGATCACAATTCTGAGCATCGACGGAGGAGGCGTCCGTGGGATCATTCCAGCAACAATCCTCGAGGAACTCGAGAATCAACTCCAAGTAAAATTATATGTCGATTGCAAAAAAAATTCGTGATGGATTTATTATCCTTTTGTATGGATTAAATTGAGTAATGGGTGTTATTTACAKAAGCTTGACGGTGAAGATGCAAGAATAGCTGATTATTTCRACATCATCKCGGGCACTAGCACTGGAGGACTGATGACTGCTATGTTAACAGCTCCAGATGACTMCAATCGYCCGTTGTTTACTTCAGGGATGATTACTCAGTTTTATTTGGATAAATGTCCTCTTATTTTTCCACCACTGTCCAAGTAAGTTTTTTTTCGGTAACTGTTTTCTTATTCTTCCACCACAGTTAGGGTTAGGGTTTCATAAGTTACGGTCTAATTTTTGAGAATTACCAACCACTCTTATCATTGATGCTCAGTACTATCCTCCATTTAAATATCTGGAGAAAGAAGAAAACCCTGAATAAATGGTGAAAAATGTTTTCCCACAAAAATTGTGTGACAGTTTTTATTGTCTATTACAAACTCTGTGTTCTATATATACAAAAAAACATGATCAATTTTAAATGAATTATTGACAGGGGCATTTGGCGATGGCCAGCGAAACTTTGTAGGATCATTAAGGAATTGATGGGGCCCCAATATTCTGGGCATCCCCTGCACGAGATCATCAGAAATGAATTGGGGAATAAAAGATTAGACGAGACGCTTACCAACGTTGTGATTCCCGCATATGATATCAAATTACAGTATCCCATAATCTTCTCGACTTTTGAGGTAAAGTTTGTATCATCTGATGTAAACAGGGCCATTAATCCCAAATCCAGTTAATGTTTGTTATAAATCTCTTTGCAGGAGGACGACGATGCGTGCAAAGACGTAGTTTTGTCCGATATCTGCATTGGAACTTCAGCCGATCCAACATATCTTCCCCCTTATTACTTTGATACACATAACTGCTTTAATCTCATAGACGGGGGAGTTGCAGCGAACAATCCAGTAATCCTTGTCCATATATTTTCCAAACTATTCGATGCTCAGTTTATGGTTAGATTATTGTCAGATTTTTTTTCGTGGAACGAATGGATGGAAAGTAGTCTAAATTAGCTTAGATCCATCTTAAGTCTAGATGTATCACACATCTTAATTCTAGATTTATCATACATGTAGATGGAGAGGGATAAAACTTCACAACTCCACATTTAAGTTCGATTTACATTGTTTGTCTTTTATATATAAAGCATATATTTAGACAGTTTTTTTTTGGACAACATGGATATGATACTTTTGGATATGGTCATATTATATTTTGCTGATATTTAAAATATTCAGGATGTGTGAACTCTAACCTGTGTTCTGTGGGAAATTCATGCATTCCCTCGTATGACAAAGTACATTCCCTTTGAGACCCTTCCATGAGAATCTCTCCCTAACCTTTCTATCGGTTTTTAGATACACATCAGTGGTGCATCATGTGCTTCCCTCAAAATATTGTCCTTGAGTGTGGACTCGGGGACAATATAAATCATATCTTTGTAGTAGATGATGTCATCTACTACCCTGTACCTGTCATCCTGGATAATTCCATCCATCATCTCACAAGAGAAGGTATTCTTGGAGTATTTCTCCAATAGAATGGATTTCCAGTCTATTGAGATCTCCGTCATAGAGAAGGATGCAAGTCTCCTAGATAAGGCGCTAACAACTATATTTTTCCTCCCATTAACATATTCAATGTCGAAATCATATGCATGTACCTTACTCACCCATTTTTTTTGTCTCTCATTCAGGTTCCACTACTCCAATAAATATCTCAAGTTGTTGTGGTCATTCTGAACCACGAAGCGTCCTCCTACCAAGTATTGTTTTAATTTGGCCAATGTATGCATGATCAACAAAATTTCCTTATCATAGATCGAGTAGAGCCTCTTAAGCTCCCTTAGCTTCCTTCTCTTGAAAGCTATCAGATGTTGTTTCTGCATCAATATTTCCCCTATACCTTCACTAGATGCGTCACACTCCAGGACAAAAGGCTACGTAAAATCTAGAAGTTCCAATAATGGGAAAGTACTCATGACCCTCTTCATTTTTTCGAGCGCCACCTGTGCATCCTCTTACCATCAAAATGCCCCCTGCTTGGTGAGGTCTGTTAATGGCACCGCCAATTGTGAAAATCCTTTAACAAAGCACTTGTAATAACTGCATATCCCGAAGAATTCTCGTAGATCTGTGAGTGTCCTGGGGGTGGGACAATATAAGATGGTTTGGATCTTCTCCCGATGCACCTTTACTCCCTCAACATCGATCATGTTCCCTAGATAGAGAATATTTGTCAAACCGAACTCACATTTTTCCTCCTTAGAAAAAAGCAATTGTCCTTCCATAATGGTGAGAATCCCATCCACATGCTTCAGGGCTTCCTCCCATATCGTGTTGTAGATGAGAAGATCGTCAAAGAATGCCAGTAAAAATTTCCTCAATGGTTTGTTGAAGGTATGGTTCATGCATGGTTGAAAGGTTGTGGGTGAGTTAGTCAACCCTAAGGGCGTGATCAGGAACTCATAGTGCCCACAGTGACACCTACATGTTTTTTTATGGATATCCTCCTCTCTAACCCAAATCTGGTGGTATCATGATCATAGATCAACTTGAATTCACGTTCTTTGGCAACCCACACATTCCTCCTCGGGTTCCAACTGAATAGAGCCAACAAGAAGGCCCTTGACACCCTGCATATGTACTAATTCTGGTGCACTTTGATTCCTCTAAGAATTGTCCAAGATGCTAAGGAGGCCGCAAAGCTACAACGAATTGGGATTTCTGTGTAATGGGAAAATGAATGGTGGAGCCGAAATCAACAGAGACCACTGGGTTAAGGTCTGGGTGGAGCAAGGACAAGGCGGAGGGCGAGGTGGTGGGTGAATCAAGGAGTAACAATGGGGAGCTCAGAAACTTTGGGAGGAGAAACTATGATAAACAAACGATAAATCGTAGCCTAAGTATTTAAGGGGGAGAACATGTCGAAAATGGCTTACCAAAACCACAAATAGACTTTTCCCGTGCAAGGACGAATACTGGACAAAATTCCCCCATGTAACGATCAATGTTGAGTTCGTGCCAAACATAAAGGTTACATAATCTACTTGGTGCAATGTACCTGATGCCTTCATATCCATGGGCTTGGGTCTGGGCCTAACGCCCCATTGGAAAATCACCTACGCGTCTGGGATGCTACACACACGATCCATCTATGTCAAAGCCTTCATCCCTTGTTTTCCCACGAGTTCGAATGGACATAGTAACTGGCCACATGAAACCATTATGAAGTCATCACATAAAATGTTAACCACGACTGTACTTGGCCGGTGAGACATCGAAATCACACTTTCCACCCGTCTTCTCCACCATTCCCCACTGTCGGTGGCCTAATCCCCTTGTTCCACGTGCCTACTCCACATGTACTCTTTTGCATTGGAGCTCCATTAAACACCTCCTTTAACCTTTACGCATTGGCTCTTGGGCATGTATCACATTAGGCTGAGGGGGCTAAGGCTTCAACACCATCCACTCCTAAAGTTCCAGGAGGCTTCCCGATGGCTTCATTCACAAATTTTTTTGTTGTCGTGTTTTTTTCCCTCAGAATGTGAAGGAATGTTGGCTTGAGGGACTTTGAGACTACTCGTATTTGATCAATTATTCTTTTTTAGGCTGAAATTTTTGGGTTTGTTCCCTGGACCATCATCCTTATAACTGTCTAGGAGTCTCCTATAACATTTAGATTGGAAATTTGGAAGGTCTTTGCTAGTTGGAGGCCTTTGAGTAATGCATAATCCTTTGTTTTATTGTTGGCTTCTTTCCCGATATTCCAGTAGTAATTTAAAATTATTTTTCCTCTGGGTTCGTAGAGAACCCCCCCTGCACCTGCCTCCCCTAGGTTTCCCTTTGAAGCGACATCAAAACAAAGTGCATGAGCCCGTTTCTTTTGGATCCAATCATCTATGCTATGGAGAGTATGAAGTTGCCAACACGATCTTTGCACTGAATGAGATTTTTTACCAGAATGAAGGTTAAAACTTGTGATCCAAGCCTTTTCTCGGATACTCCAGTTGGAGGGATCTTCTGTGTTCAATGATTTAATGTTCATTACCTTTGAGAGAAGATTTTTGGCCTTGCCAACAACACTTTGGAGAAGGGATATTTTTCCCTGGAAGATTTGTTTGTTTCTTGCTAGCTAGATCTGCCAGCAGATGTACTTGGGGAGAGACCTCCACAATCTTTTGAAGATTGGTTTTCCCCAAAAGGTGACCTGATAGAACTTTTCCCAATTTCCCAAGAAAGGATTTAGATGAGAGGGCCATCTTATTTGTCGTGTCAGGTCTCCAAAATCCAGGTTCCATACTGTTATAGAAAAGGGGAAATCCCAGAAGAGGTGTTGGATGGTATCTTAACTAGTTTGGCAAAGGGGGAAGTTGAAGGGACTGTGGAAACCTCTTTTCATCAGGTTTTCACTTGTTAAAATTTTTCCATGTGCTAGGGACCAAATAAAAATGTTTATTTTTGGCAGAGAGTCTTGGCTCCAAACATTTTTCCATTTTGTTGGCTAAGGCATGAACAATATTATGTTGATGTCACCCTGGACACGTGGCACCTTCTCACTGGTCTACGCTGGCACTGATGTGGTAGACATGTAGAACACATGTCACCCAATTTTGAGACATTTACCTGGGCATCTGTTGGGACCCACATGTCCTCGTGGAAGTCGTCAATTGGATTGACAAGTGACCTATAGGCATACTACATGTAATGTTGAGTTGGCGCGTTGGGGTCGTGGATCAAATCTGCATCGTTGATCTCTCGAGACATGGTTGATGGCACGATGAAATCTGGACCATCCATCAGAGGTGCACCATTAGAGTGCTTGAGGCTTGGATCTAAATGCAACTTCGACAAAGGGACAATCTCGACCGTTGATTTGAAAGTGGGCACACAATGAGATCTGAGCCATCGATCTTTTAGTGTCTGAAAAATTGTTGATGTTGTGATTTTAGGCCGATGTCTTGTGGTAAGCTCCATGGACAATAGACTTAGTCTCCTTTCATGTGCGACAAGCCCCCTTTGGACTTTCGATAAGCACCCGAGTGCTAAAAACTTGCCTTAGGCGCATATAGAGTATGATTTCTCGACATTTCTTCAATATGCTTCAACATAAAATGAATTTTGACCACAAAGAGGCTCTGGAAGCTCGAATTATTCCTTCAACTTGCTAAATCTCAGCCTTATAACCATGATTAACCTTCAAATCGGGTCAGGAACAAATATGGTACTAACATGGTGCTTGTCCCCTAGTTCATTCATAATTTTGATCATATAAGTTTGCAAGTCTTGTGAAGGCACCTATTCCAACTCTAGATCAACATATGGTAATAGTTGAGGCTCTATAGAGTTGGATGGATTGATGGTAGTGACTCCAATGGACTAAAGTGCAACACTCTTCTCTAGGTAAATTCTACAGGGTGAAGTGGTGCAAGTCGTGCTCTCTATCAGCCTCTGTTCCTAGGGGTGGACTTAGTTTTTGGAGCAATTTCCAACTAATGGCAGAGTTCATCAATTTTTTGTGATGACTCTCTATTCATTAATTGTTGGACCACCAAATTGGCCTTGAGTTCCTTGACGAGGCCTGGGATGGGCACAAAATTTTGTGATGGCTCCTACGCTGGAATGTTGGTATTAAGTTCCTTGGTTTTACTATGATCAAACACCATTGTGTGCAAGGGGATTTCATCTGTGATGGGCATAATACCAGTCTATTGCAACAAAGATAGTGTGTTCTCTCGCTCGCTAGACTCTAGGCTTAGACTCATGTTGAGCGGTGATCATGGTTTCTCTGTAGGTGGAGTATGTACAGGTGTCATCTCCGACTGCTTCCACTTAAAACCTTATGCATTTTTGGATTCTATGGTAGAATATTCATGCATTTCCTGACCCACGAGTCCTTTTCCCTTACCTTGGACTGCCTTATCTGGTTGTTTTAGGGCCATTTGTTCTTTCCCCTTCTACTGGGTTTGTGATACCTTTTTCTTTCACTACCTTTCATTGTCCTGGTCTCTAATTGTTCTAGGTCATCATCAAGTGTAGGCTACAATGTTTTAGGCTACTCAGCGACAACCTGCTTGATGTCTTCCTCAGTGATATAGAAGGGAAGCATACCATTTTCTGCCTTTGAATGGAAGGGAAGCATACCATTCCATAGCATCCTTCGAGCCTGTGTTGTAGGAGTGAACACTCCTCCAGCTCAATTAGTCATCGGTTATTGGATTGACATAATCCTCCCTATGCCCTGTGATATTATAAATGTTTTTTATAATTCCACTCTACACATCTTCATTCATGGGATTGTTATATATATCACCCTTATTTGGATCCAATGACATAATCATGCACAAGGTGTCTATCTCAAAGGACATATGTTGTTGCTTTAGGTTCAATACTGCATTTTTATCGAATACCCAATCAATGACATGTAGAGATAGATAGGGTATGATTCATCCATAATATCAATTACCTCGAAGCCTGTTTTTGTCTTTACCCCCTCAATGTTCACTTCCACTCGCTCCAGCCTGCTAATAGGATAGATTATGTATTGGTTGGAAAGCCTGAATTGAATAGGGTACCATACCAAGGGTGTTTTTACATCAACTCCCATGATTTATTTGGCAAGATGTTCATGTTGGATCTTAGGTTCAACATGGCACCGTCCAGGTCATAGCTTCCGAGCTCAACATTCATCTTAAATTATTTTCCCGTTCACTTCTATATACTCACCTAGTGCATGTCCCGTTCTCGAAATGGGGTAGAAATAGCCATAGTGGTATTCTCTTATCCCATACATTTCGTTAACATGTGGGTTGGTTTCTTTGTATCTTTGGGATCACTTAACATATTAAGGCAACAACAAAAGAACTCACTTACTTGGTTTTCTTATTCCACCTCACATGTAGTATGGAGTTGTCATTCCTCACACGTCGTGCATCCTAGTCCTTTGCACACATATTCCTCTTCCATTGCCTTCTATGTTGCATGTTGTAGATCCTCACACATGCAGAATTCTTCCACCACCTGCTATGTCATGCACTATAATTCTTCTCACACGCGGGCTTCTTCCAATGCCTTTTGCGTGTTTTGATGCAACTCTTTTCACACTCTATCCTCTTCTAGGGCCCTTTGTGCATCACGTAGGAATTTATTTTGCTAGACGATGTCAAACTTGGGAGGGGTTTGTGCTGCTTTTATGATTTTCCCTTTATGATGTTCATGTCGGATCTCAAGTTCAACATGGCACCGTCCAAGTAATGGCTTCCGAGCTCAACATTCATCTTAAATTCTTTTCCCGTGCACTTCTATCTACTCACCTAGTGCATGCCCCGTTCACTTCTATCTACTCACCTAGTGCATCATCTCTATCCCATTCCATGAAAAGTGGGAAGCCTCAGAGTTGAGTCTTGATTCAACATACTCGATCTAATACCTTGTCTTCTTGACTGAATACTACTTGTTGTTTCTAATACTGACATTCCTCCTTGCAAAGTATTGTTTACTTCAGTTTCTCCTTCACTCGTATCTTTTAATGCATCTTCTTCTACTTCTCTTACCTTTGCACTTTCTTCGATTTTTTTTCTTGATGATAAATGCGCAAATGGGGTGGTTGAAAGAGAGGATTCCTCGATATTCTCTCATCATCTTTGGTGAGGGATCCCAAAGAGCTTCCTACCTTTAGCCAGGAAATCCTACTCACAATTGCTAAGGCCTCTTCCCTTCTCGGAGGGCTCCATCATTATCTTTTGTTGCGTTGGCACTATTGTTCTGCACCTCATATCCCTCTGATGTTGCTACATCTCTCACTAGCCAAGGGGATCCAACTTCATCTTCTTCGACCCTACTCCAACTTCTTATGGTATCCTCTCTTGATACCTTACTCCTAATGTCACGTCTCTTTGAAAACCTTTCTTCTTCTATGCTTCTCTCTGGCACGAAATTTCCTCCAGCACACCCTTTTGGTGTAAATTCCTTTTTTTTCATCTTGGGTTTGACTACTCATTTTTTACCTCTTGCTTCCTTTTCTCCAATCCTTTGCTTGACTTTCCCCCTTAGCACGATTCTCCTTGCATATCTCCAAGCTCTTTCACTACTTTTTTCTTTTGGGTCCATTCTCTTCTCACCTCATCTAACTTCTTTTGGATCCCTTCTGTTAGATCCATTATTCATCTATTTCCCCCCTTCTTTCCATCCCCCCCTATGTAGGAGGGTTTACTCGAACATTCTATCATGCTCCATGCACATTATCCCCTTCTCTAGGAGCAACATCTTTATCCACAAAGGAACTTCTTCCAATAATATCCTTAGACTAGGGCTGGCCACAATTTTTCTCTCAGCACTATTGAAGGACTCGTTGCACTCAATAGCAAACTCAACAATGTACCCCTCTTCCACATGCTCAAACTAGAACTCAATAGCTTCGACCCACTTATTATCCATAAATATGAGTGTTTTGATCATATTTTGGTCCCAAACCATTGATTCTTGGGATCCTAAGGCAGAGTTGATCCTATCTACCTCCTTATCCACTCATACAATAAACAAGGGAACTCAACAAAGAAATTTCTATGTAAATTTGTATAGATGTACCTGTCTTTATAACGTTCGAGGTTGATCTGTAGGTTCTTGGTATCTCGTCACATGAACTTGTCCTCCTTCTCAGATATCCAAGGATTGTATCTCCTTCTTGGAAGGCTTCGACATATTTTTCCTCCTTTAACATGTAGTACAAAACCTTTAGGTCACAGCAGTGGAACCATTTGTTGGCTCAAATGGGGGTTTCAAACCCAAGGTTCGATAGGATTTACCAACAAAACCCCATAAGCATTGGTATATTCAATCTTCAAGGACTGAAGAAGGTCTCACCTGAGACGCCATGGGAATAATAGAAACCATAGATCTTGTGTAGGATGTGGAGGAATAGAACAAACACAAAAATTCTTAGGAATAATCATTCATTCATAAATACCACTATCTACTATGTTGGATAATATAAAACAAGCTATTGTAAGACAGTCATACATTCAATCCATATATCATTAGATACAAAGATAATTGTGATTTATCCTTTATTCATTAAACTCAAAGGTATTGATAATCATTCTCATACACAGAGGTCGAAGCCTACTCAAAATGAATTAACAATAAAAACCAAAGATGTGTCATGTGCTTTAGATATATTTCCTCTCTCTTATCAAGATACATAACATAACCAGACATAACAGGAAGTGAAAACTAAAGCATAACTCGAGCTCTGTCTCGGCTATCTCTCAGATAACAATGAAATCTCTTACCTAGTCAAAATCCATCCCATACATATCTACATGCATCCCCCATATCTTCCACAGAGTGTGGCAATCATAACAAACTTTCCAGCTCACCCACAACCTCGACCATGACCAGTCGGGTTGTTACAAAATCATTCACAATGATTCCCAAATATCTTTTCAGATCTGGCATGCATGCGATTTCTTTAAGTCCTTGCACGCAGTACAAAATGGGTTGGCACGCGCAACGAATCCTTAGTTGGTGCAGACATTGAACCAAGGTGTTACATATTCTCTAGCATGCACACAATGTTGATTTGTGGCCCACGCACAACCTCTTCCCAACCTTAGGTGCCAACAAATGCCCCCTTTAAACTTGACTTGGGGTAATTATCGAAGTCCTACCCCCCTTAATCATAACTTGGTCCCAACCATGTCACATTCTGAGATTACTTCGCACATTCCCCCTTAATCAAGGATTTAACTTCTCTGATCCAAACAACAAGGTAGCATACGAGTACACCTACCACCCTCGTACCTATCCAAGTGGTTCATTTCACAACTTGATCCTACATCCTCTCTATGCATGAGAGGGATGACTCCATGTGCTATTGTGCTACATGTATACCTAAATAATAGGGCTTACAACAAACTTGGGGAATAAAACCTACCTAAGGCTAGGATTTACAACTTGGACCAAAAAAAAATTGGGGCGTTGAATACAACCGATCATGCAACCCTGCTTTTCAAAAAACACATATATCTCAATTCAAGTACAACAAGCATTTGAATACTTTACAACAACATCAATATTAGCCTCATCATGTGCCCAAAACATAAGCCAATAGAAAAAAACAAGTTCATTACCAATTCTTCTCACCATCGCTTTTGTTTTTCCTTTTGATTTAG
>JZKD02S1426991.1:106404-121499 GCA_000966675.3 Picea glauca
GTCTCCTATAACATTCAGATTGAAAATTTGGTGGGTCTTTGCTAGTTGGAGGCCTTTAAGTAATGCATAAGCCTATGCTTTATTGTTGGTGTCTTTCCCGATATTCCAGTAGTAATTTAAAATTATTTTTCCTCCGGGTTCCTAGAGAACCCCCCTACACCTGCCTCCCCTGGGTTTCCCTTTGAAGCGACATAAAAAAAAAGTGCATGAGCCCGTTGCTTTTGGATCCAATCATCTATGCTATGGAGAGTATGAAGCTGCCAACATGATCTTTGCATTGAATGGGATTTTTTACCAGAATGAAGGTTAAAACTTATGATCCAAGCCTTTTCTGGGATACTCCAGTTAGACGGATCTTCTTTGTTCAATGATTTAATGTTCATTACCTCTGAGAGAAGCATTTTTTCCTTGCCAACAACACTTTGGGTAAGGGATATTTTTCCCTAGAAGATTTGTTTGTTTCTTGCTAGCTAGATATGCCAGCAGATGTACTTGGGGAGAGACTTTCACAATCTTTTGAAGATTGGTTTTCCCCGAAAGGTGCCCTGATAAAACTTTTCCCAATTTCCCAAGAAAGGATTTAGATGAGAGGGCCATCTTATTTGTCGTGTTAGATCTCCAAAATTCAGGTTCCAAACTATTGTAGAAAAGGGGCAATCCCAGAAGAGGTGTTGGATGGTATCTTGACTAGTTTGGCAAAGGGGGCAGTTGAAGGGACTGTGGAAACCTCTTTTCATCAAGTTTTCTCTCGTTAGAATTTTTCCATGTGCTAGGGACCAAATAAAGATGTTTATTTTGGGCAGAGAGTCTTGGCTCCAAACATTTTTCCATTTTGTTGACTAAGGCATGAACAATATTATGTTGATGTCACTCTGGACATGTGGCACCTTCTCATTGGTCTGCGCTGGCATTGATGTGGTAGACATGTACGACAGATGTCACCCAATTTTGAGACATTTACTTGGGCATCTGGTGGGACTCACATGTCCACATGGCAGCCGTTGGTTGGCTTGACAAGTGCCCTATAGGCATACGACATGTAATGTTGAGTTGGCACGTTGGGGTCATCGATCAAATCTGCATCGTTGATCTCTTGGGACATGGTTTATGGTGCGATGAAATCTGGACCATCCATCGAAGGTGCACCATTAAAGTGCTTGAGGCTTGTATCCAAATGCCACTTCGACAAAGGGACAATCTCGACCATTGATTTTAAAGTGGGCGCACAATGAGATATGAGTCGTCGATCTTTTAGGGTTTGAAAAATTGTTGATGTTGTTCTTTTAGGCCGATGTCTTGTGGTAAGCTCCCTGGACAATAGACTTAGGCTCCTTTCATGTGTGACAAGCCCCCTTTGGACTTTTGATAAGCACCCAAGTGCTAAAAACTTGCCTTAGGCGCATATAGAGTATGATTTCTCGCCATTTCTTCAATATGCTTCGACATAAAATGAATTTTGACCACTCAGAGTCTCTGGAAGCTCGAATTATTCCTTCAACTTGCTAAATATCGGCCTTATAACCATGATTAACCTTCAAATCAGGTCAGAAAAAAATATGGTACTAACATGGTGCTTGTCCCCTAGTTTGTTCATAATTTCAATCATATAAGTTTGCAAGTCCTGTGAAGGAACCTATGCCAACTCTAGATTGACATATGGTAATAGCCGAGGCTCTACAGAGTTGGATGGCTTGATGGTAGTGACTCCAATGGACTGAAGTGCAAAACTCTTCTCTAGGTAAGTGCTACATGGTGAAGTGGCGCAAGTCGTGCTCTCTATCAACGTTTGTTCCTGAGGGTGGACTTATTTTTTGGAGCAATCGCCAACTAATGGCAGAGTTCATCAAATTTTTTTGATGACTCTCTATTCATTAAGTGTTGGACCACCAAATTGACCTTGAGTTCCTTGACGAGGCATGGGATGGGCACAAAAGTCTGTGATGGCTCCTATGTTGGAATGTTGGTATTGAGTTTCTTGGTTTTACTATGATCAGACACCATTTTTTGCAAGGGGATTTCATCTGTGATGGGCATAGTATCAGTCTATTGCGACAAAGATAGTGTTTTCTCTCTCGCTAGACTCTAGGCTCAGACTCATGTTGAGCAATGATCATGGTTTCTCTCTAGGTGGAGTATGTATGGGTGTCATATGCGACTGCTTCCACTTAGGCCCTTGGAATTTTTGGCTTCTTTGGTAGAAAATTCATGCGTTTCCTGACCTGCGATTCCTTTTCCCTTACCCTGGACTACCTTATCTGGTTGTTTCTAGGCCACTTTTTATTTCCCCTTCTACTGGGTTTGTGATACCTTTTTTTTTCACTTCCTTTTCTTGTCCTGGTCTCTAATTTTTCTAAATCATCATCAGGTGTAGGATACAATGTTTCAGGCTACTCGACGACAACCTGCTTGATGTCTTTCTCAGTGATATAGAAGGGAAACATACCATTTTTCTACCTTTGGATTTTCAATTGGGATTATGATAACATTATGAAATGTATAGGTAAATTTGAGGTAGTCCTCATGCATGTCCATGAAGTTGCACGATGTCTAAAGTGCTCGTGTTGTTTCTTGGATTAGTTGAGTGTACCATCACTGGAATGTTTTGTTAGGCGCGACCTGAAGCTGCTTATCCTTGTTGTATTACAATGTTAGAAAATTGGGTGTTGGGAATGAGTGTGATCCTATTGAGTCATTCTCATGGATGGATGGTGGCTTCCACTATATCACGGTGAGAAAAATTAAGCTCCAAATATAATGGAATTCTCATTGTCACTAGTGTCTTTTATTGCCATAACTGTCATACACCATGGGGAATTATTTCCATAACTGATTCCACTTCCCTAAGATGTCGTCACATGTCCAAGGGATAACTACCTACCTCCCCACCACTATATCCTCATGCATCCTAGTAGGTATTTGTCATGTTTTGATGCTCCGTCCTTTGGTTTCTACTCTTGAATTTATACCTTAATCCCCTTTGAATCTTCCAAATCTGTTTTCGGGTATGACCTATCTCGTCCCGCTTTATTGTATTGACCTTTCTAATCCACCTACTAATTACATTGGTTATGTCTAATCTACCTAAGTCATATTCTACTTGTGCACAATGCCTGTGTATTGTACACTCTCGTCTTGCGCAAGGCATGTCAACACTAGGCATCTAACCATAGTAGGTTGTGATGCATCTTCAGACGAATTTAGTTCCTCGTCCCTTTCCATGGTTGTTTTGATTATTGCAACCTGTCAACTGGACTATTGTAAAAACTTTGGGATAGTTTCAACCTTTGCATGTGCCACTTATCTGGGGATTTTGAGTTTGCTAATGACAGATGGAACATGTGGGAAAATTTTGGCATGGATTTCTTAGGTATTCTCTAAATCCATTGCATGCTAGGACAATTCTTGGTTGTCTAGTGCCTTTCATCGAAATCATTGTGCTCCTGAGGGTCTTTAGTACCCTTGTATCGATTCATCAATTCGAAGTACATCATGGGATGGAACCTAAATTTTATGTACTCTACCATCTGTGCCCATTTATGTGTATATGTGCATTGCATGTCCCTCCAACGCATAAGTGTTCCCTTGACCATTGCATCCATGGCTCGTATCCTTTGGGTCTCAGGTACAAATCCTTCCATCTGTGTTAGAAAGGTGTCTGCTGGACCTGTACCATCAAATCTTGGTAGATCACATAAATATGAGCCAATCCAGTGCACTACCTTGGTGATACATACACATCTTTTGGTTCATGCCTCATATAGCTTATTCTACCATCTTTCCATAGCATCCTTCGAACCTATGTTGTAGGAGTGAACACTTCTCCAGCTCAATTAGTCATTGATTATTGGATTGACATAATCCTCCCTGTGCCCTGTGATGTTATAGATGTTTTCTATAATTTCACTCTACGCATCTTCATTCATGGGCTTGTTATATATATCACCTTTATTTGGATCCAATGACATAATCATGCACAAGGTGTCTATCTCAAAGGACATATGTTGTTTCTTTAGGTTCAATACTGCATTTTTATCGAATGCCCAATCAATGCCAAGTAGAGATATATAAGGTATGAGTCATCCATAATATCAATTACCTCAAAGCTTGCTTTTGTCTTTACCCCCTCAATGTTCACTACCACTTGCTTTAGCATGCCAATAGGATAGATTATGTATTGGTTGGAAAACCTGAGTTGAATAGGGGACCATACCAAGGGTGGTTTTACCATCAACTCCCATGATTTCTTTGGCAATATGTTCATGTCGGATCTCAGGTTCAACATGGCATTGTCCAAGTCATAGCTTCTGAGCTCAACATTCATCTTAAATTCTTTTCCCGTTCACTTTTATATACTCACCTAGTGCATGTCCCATTATGGAAATGGGGTAGAAATAGCCATAGTGGTATTCTCTTCTCCCATACATCTCGTTAACATGTGGGTTGGTTTCTTTGTATCTTTGGGATCACTTAACATCTTAAGGCAACAACAAAAGAACTCACTTACTTGGTTTTCGTATTCCACCTCACATGTAGTATGGAGTTTTGATTCCTCACACATCGTGCATCCCAGTCCTTTGCACACATATTCCTCTTCCATTGCCTTCTATGTTGCATGTTGTAGATCCTCGCACATGCAGGATTCTTCCACCACCTACTATGTCATGCACTGTAATTATTCTCACACACGAGCTTCTTCCAATGCATTTTGTGTGTTTTGATGCAACTCTTTGCACACTCTATCCTCTTCTAGGGCCCTTTGTGCATCACGTAGGAATTTATTTTGTTGCACGATGTCAAACTTGGGAGGGTTTTGTGCTGCTTTTATGATTTTCCCTTCTATATTCTAACCTGAACTTTATTCTTGTTCCAATTCGACACCTATACTAATGCCTCATTGGGTTACCACATGTACAACAACTTCTTCCTTTGTCTTTTGACCTTCACGCGGCTTCGAAGTCACCATATTATGGTGCCTCTTCTTCTCTTCACATTTTTCCAACAAGTCTAGGAAATCCTCCATGACATGATCTATGTTGTAGAAATTCCCACAGAGTGTGCACAATTTGGTATAGAAGCACAACAAGTGGCCTACTTCACCACAGTTAAACTAGGTAGACGATCTTCCTCCACCACCACCATATCATCTTCCTCTTCCTCCTCCATATCCTCCTCTCTAGCATCCATGGTATCCTCCTCTATCCAATCCTCCACAGTTTCCACCCTTCTATTCTTCCTAGACCCGAAATGCATCTAAAGTGTGCTCCTGCATCATTTGCAACGACCGATAGTTGTTCACATCATGTACCATAGATTTGCAAAACTCACAAAATGGAGTGTGCATAGTCTTTTGATATTTCTGTAGTGTTGAGAAACACAGAGGTATATGGTCCCATTGTCTGCAAATCTCACACCACTCAGTTTGTGGTCCAGTTGGAAACATATTCGGTGTGCCCATCGCCATGTAAATTTCTAGCATAAGCCCTTCATTCCTATGATGACCTTCTGTGCAACACGTAGTACACCGCACATTCTCGCACACCACCTTGTATTTTTCCATATCTTGTAGTTGCATGGTGAGGTTTGCGAGATGAGATTGTACCTATTCCAAGCTCACTTACGTTTCACCACCTCCTGGCGTAGCTTCTAGGAACATGGAAATTTACACGACCTCGACCTAGGTCGATACTTTCTGATGGGTGAGCGGGATGCGAATGTGGGGTAGAAGTTCTGCAATAACCATTCCCTATGTTGGACATCTTGGATTTGAAACATTAGTCTATCCAATAATATATTGAACCACTAGTCATAGTCCCACATGGTTTCAGGGATCTTGCTTGTCCCACTGGTGCAGTGACATTGTACTTCATGTACCACGTTAGAGATTTATCTTTGAAGGTGGTCTCTAGCTGTGAAATATTGGATTCCTTGTACGTGACTCTCTTTATAGACCATATAAATTCACATGTAAACCAATTTTTTTCTGCATCGTCTCTTCCCATTCCATGAAAAGTGGGAAGCCTCAGAGTTGAGTCTTGATTCAACATACTCGATCTAATACCTTGTCTTCTTGACTGAATACTACTTTTTATTGCTAATACTGACGTTCATCCTTGCAAAGTATTGTTTACTTCAGTTTCTCTTTCACTCGTATCTTCTAATGCATCTTCTTCTACTTCTCTTACCTTTGCACTTTCTTCGGCTTCTTTTTCTTAATGATAAATGCGCAAGGGGGGTGGCTCAAAGAGAGGGTTCCTCCATATTCTCTCATTATCTTTGGTGAGGGATCCCAAAGAGCTTCCTACCTTTAGCCGACAAAGGCTTCTCACAATTTCTAAGGCCTCTTCCCTTCTCGAAGGGCTTCATCGTTATCTTCTCCTGCGTTGGCGCTATTGTTCTGCACCCCATATCCCTCTAATGCTACTACATCTCTCAATAGACAAGGGGATCCAAATTCATCTTCTTTGACCCTACTCCCACTTCTTATGGTATCCTCTCTTGATACCTTACTCCTAATGTCATGTTTCTTTGAAAACCTTTCTTCTTCTATGCTTCTCTCTGGCACAAAATTTCCTCCTGCACACCCTTCTGGTGTAGTTTTTTTTTTTTCATCTTGGGTTTGACTACTCGTTCTTTACCTCTTTCTTCCTTTTCTCCAATCCTCTGCTCGACTTCCCCCCTTAGCACGATTCTCCTTGCATATCTCTAAGCTCTTTCTCTCTTGTTTTCTTCTGGGTCCATTCTCTTCTCACCTCATCTCACTTCTTCTGGATCCCTTCTGTTAGATCCATTATTCCTCTATTTCGCCCCTTTCTTTTCATCCCCCCCTATGCATGAGGGTTTACTCAGACATTCTATCAGGCTCCATGCACATTAGCCCCTTATCTAGGAACACCATATTTATCCACAGAGGAACTTCTTCCAATAATATCCTTCTAGGGTTGGCCACAAATTCTCTCTTAGCACTATTGAAGGACTCGTTGCACTCAATAGCAAACTCAACAATGTACCCCTCTTTAACATGCTCAAACTAGAACTCAATAGCTTCAAACCACTTATTATCCATAAATTTGAGTCTTTTGATCATATTTTGGTCCCAAACCAATGATTCTTGGGATCCTAAGGTAGAGTTGATCCTATCTATCTCCTTATCCACTCATGCAATAAACAAGGGAACTCAACAAAGAAATTTTTATGTAAATTTGTATAGATGTACCTGTCTTTATAGCGTTCAAGGTTGCTCTGTAGGTTCTTGGTATCTCGTCGCATGAACTTGTCCTCCTTCTCAGATATCCAAGGATTGTATCTCCTATTTGGAAGGCTTCGACATCTTTTTCCTCCTTTAACATGTAGTACAAAACCTTCAGGTCCCAACGATGGAACCCCTTGTGGGCTCGAATGGGGGTTTCAAACCCAAGGTTCGATATGATTTACCAACAAAACCCCATAAGCATTGGTATATTCAATCTTCAAGGACTGAAGAAGGTCTCACCCGAGACGCCATGGGAATCATAGAGACCATAGATCTTTTGTAGGATGTGAAGGAATAGAACAAACAAGAAAATTCTAAGGAATAATTATTCATTCATTCATAACTACCACTATCTACTATGCAGGATAATGTAAAACAAGCTATTGTAAGACAAGCATACATTCAAGCCATAAATCATTAGATACAAAGATAATTTTGCTTTAGCCTTTATTCATTAAACTCAAAGGTATTCATAATCATTCACATACACAGAGGTCAAAGCCTACTCAAATTGAATTAACAATAAAAACCAGAGATGTGCCATGTGCTTTAGATATATTTTCTCTCTCTTGTCAAGATACATAACATAACTAGACATAACATGAAGTGAAAACTAAAGCACAACTCGAGCACTGTCTCCTCTATCTCTCAGATAACAATGCAATCTCTTACCTACTCAAAATCCATCTCATACATATCTGTATGCATCCCCCATATCTTCCACAAAGTGTGGCAATCATAAAAAACTTGCCAACTCATCCACAACCTCGTCCATGATCAGCCGGGTTGTTACAAAATCATTTATAATGATTCCCAAATATCTTTTCAAATCTGGTATGCATGCAATTTCTTTAAGTCCTTGCACGCAGTACAAAATGGGTTGGCACGCGTAGTGAATCCTTAGTTGGCACAAACATTGAACCTAGGTGTTATGTAGTACATATTCTCTAGCATGCGCACCATGTTGATTTGTGGCGCATGCACATCCTCTGCCCAACCTTAGGTGCCAACAAATCCCCCCTTTAAACTTGACTTGGGGTAATTATCGAAGTCCTACCCCCCTTAATCATAACTTGGTCCCAACCATGTCACATTCTGAGATTACTTCACACATTCCCCCTTAATCAAGGATTTAACTTCTCTGATCCAAACATCAAGCTAGCATACGAGTACACCTACCACCCTCGTACCTATCCAAGTGGTTCATTTCACAACTTGATCCTACATCCTCTCTATGCATGAGAGGGATGACTCCATGTGCTATTGTGCTACATGTATGCCTAAATAACAGGGCTTACAATAAACTTGGGGAATAAAACCTATCTAAGGCTAGGATTTACAACTTGGACCAAAAAAAATTTGGGGCGTTGAGTACAACCGATCATGCACCCCTGCTTTTCAAAAAACACATATATCTCAATTCAAGTACAACAAGCATTTGAATGCTTTACAACAACATCAATATTAGCCTCATCATGTGCCCAAAACATAAGCCAATAGAAAAAAACAAGTTCATTACCAATTCTTCTCACCATTGCTTTTGTTTTTCCTTTTGATTTAGACTCTGGCTTTACTTCAGATCTATGAACACATAGATCTTATGATCTGACATCACACAAAGTTTCGATTTGTGAAAGAACTACTTCCTTCCAACTAGCTATTGTTCTCCTCAACACATTCTGAAACAAGTGGCTCTTTTCCCATGCACAATGGTTATGCAAACAACGACCATTCACTCCTTCTAACCTTGCTTTGATACCACTTGGTAGGAATAAGAGAGAGATTGATAACATAAAATAGGCACAAGAGAAAATATAAAGCACATGACACCACGGTTTATCTTGAAAACCCCTTATGGTTCCCTTCTCCAAATCAGGCCAAGTGAGCCTTCACCACTCATCTCCATGCCCATTACAATAGAGTATCCTAAGCCTTTTAAAAGATTCATTACATGGAGTCCATGGGTACAATAAAACATGTTACCAAAACGGTGGACCTGAAAACCACATATATTTACCTAAAAACCTAAAAAATGAATAATTTTTTTTTTTTTTACTTTTAATTGCTTTACATATACATATTCAAATAAAATACAAAATTTTTAACTTTTAATTAATATATATATAAAATAGTTAAAGTGAACATTAAAATATTTTTTTACTTAACAACTCCAACTCCATATTGAATATAAAAAAAAATTACACATCTATCTATCTGATACTGAATTGTAAACAGAAACGTTAGATTCAATCAAACCATTTCTACCTAAATCAATCAAACCATTTCTAAATAAATCAATCAAAGAAACGTTAGATTCAATCAAACCATTTCTACGTTAGATAATGAATTGGAAAAATAAACCTTATTAACATTTGTTGCTGTCCGAAAATAATTTTGCAGATGTTACTTGCGATAAACCGCCTGATCAAAGAAGCTCTCACTCGCGATAAACCACCAGCGAGAGAACGTATTCAATATTGGCCATTGATTCAAGCATCCCAGGCTCTGAAGGACAAAGAGGAGGTCTTGGGAAAGTGTCTGGTGCTTTCTCTTGGAACTGGAGAGGTAAAAACTAGTTACCTGGCTACGGACGCTGCAAAATGGGGCTTATTGGGATGGTTTAGCAAGAATGGTAAATCTCCTTTGATTCACATGCTTATGCAATCGAGTTCATCTATGGTGGACTTTCAGGCATCCGTCTTGTTCGAGGCCTGTAAATCAGAGGATAACTATCTAAGAATCCAGGTCCTTTTCTTGCACCTTCTATAAATATTCACTGCTCTGCCTGTTTACAGATTGCATGATTGGCTCCTCTTTGCACACAATCCATATCGAATGGATCTAACAAATTGCATAATTGGGATCAGAAACCCAACTTAGAAGATAAAAGAAGTTCACTAGATCTCTTTAGGCGCTGAAAGATATAGGTAATAATCTTTTGGGCAATAATCTTAAGAGTTTATATGTTCAAATTTAGAGAAATAGGATATATATATATTTGTAAATTTTATTAATCAAATGGATAAAATCTCATACACCAATTTAATGTTTAACTTGATCCTTATCTTAAAAATAAATTATTATTATTAATATGATAATATAAATTTTTATAATTAATTTTAATGATATTTGAGTTTTTTTTAAATATAAACTATGTAGACACATTTGAGTAAACATTCTGTTGGACTTTTCAAAATGTCATACATAATTTATTTCCAACAAATTCAATGAACAATATAATAGTATTCATATTAATTATTGATGTGAAATTGGTTTGACAGGTTTGCGAAGATCTTTCAAGTGAAAAGAAGTCACGGTTATGATCGTTGTGACCGTCCGTGAAAACTGCTCCGCTCCTACTTACGAAGATCATTCCATTTTCATAGACAATTTTAAAAACAAACTGTTATGGGTGGTATTTTACTCATAACAGTGGAAGTAAAAGTATTTATTTATTTTTTTAATATTTGTGCACTTGTATATATTTCTTAGAACGGTTTGACATCACTTATATCATATCTAAGTGTATATGATAATTACTTTATTAATTATAAATATATTAATTAACATACTCTTTAAATTGGTTAATGTGAATGCTGAAGTTATAAAAGTACAATAAATGAAGTTTATAAATAAAATCTATTTAATAGAAAAGTTAATTTTATATAATTTTCAAAAAATTCAATAAATGAAACCAACTATATCACTAAATCATAATCCAATCAACATCTTACATCAGATTATAATACGACTAAAAGTCACATACATGCATCACCCAATCCAAACAAGGGACATTTTAAAAAACAAAGTTTAAATCTAGAATATTAGCAAGAACATGTCAATCTCATTTGAAAACCTTAAAAAAAGATGAATTAATTAAATTTTTTTTATGTAAAACTTTAAATGAATTTTAAGTCATGATAATCATTCTTATAGAATCCAAGGGCATATATTCAAGTTCAATTTATAATGTGTCTTCAATTAAATATGTATTTATATTTAAGATAACATTCTTTGTATAAACAGATTTTCAATCAAATAAATAATTTAATTAAAAATTAAAAAATTAAAAATTAAATAATATTATCAATAAATATAATTTAATAATTCTTTACACTTTTAATGATAAAAATTTGAATATGAATAAAGTATTAATGATATATAAACAATTTTATATAGTTTCTATATTCTTGTTCTCCAACAACATTATGGTAATATTTAAGTTGCAAAATGCAAAACATGCATTCAAGATTAATATTGCTAAAATTATCACAATTTACAACTTGATTCTATTCACCAAAATAAAAAGCCATGACATTAACTCGATGTAAGAAACTTGAAGTAATTCTTGGTTCCCAGCTTCGCATTGACATTGTTGACATTGTTTAGGCTGTCAAAATTGAATGCAACAGACACTCGGAGTCAAACACACCCTCCGTATCCTCCCCACAACATGTTCATAAGCTTTGAAATTCATAAGCCTTGAATTGATGAAAGTATATTTTTTTATAACATTAAGAAAGTGTGCTAAATATATGTTAGTCCTTTGAATTATCAAAAGCAAAGTAATATTATTTCATAAAATATAAAAAATAAATCAATGAGAGTACTATTTTCATCCATTCCATAAGATCTAATGATCAAAAAAGAAAATAATTATTTTTTCATGTGATCATTGTGGAAGATGATCAAAGTTCATGTGATAATTATTATCTTTGTTTGAGAAAGT
The DNA here is from genome assembly GCA_000966675.3 of Picea glauca. Classification (NCBI taxonomy): domain Eukaryota; kingdom Viridiplantae; phylum Streptophyta; class Pinopsida; order Pinales; family Pinaceae; genus Picea; species Picea glauca. The sequence continues at coordinate 118,383 of JZKD02S1426991.1, forward strand.
GAAAAAAAACATAAGAGAAAATTTGGTTACTACAATTTAAAGGCCCGGAATTTAGAATAAGTGCAAGAACAACAAATGTACATGTGTTTGAAACATGAATCCAACCAATTATTCCAATATTAAACTTAATTGGTGCCACAACTTCATGAAATGCCTAGTATATGCACACATGCAATTACACAATCACTCATCAAGCTACAAGATGACAACTTTGCCTCTATATTTTCTTATGTTGTTACAGATCAATTAGCTAAAAAATGATGTTAAAGTTGTACATGAGTAGTGTACCCAAGTTCTTTCGTAAATATAGCTCAAAATATCATACAACAGATTTTGATTTTTTAATGGAATTCTATTAAACTTGATTAGGAAACACATAACAATTTAGCTTTACAGGGAAATTATGCAAAGATTGATGCATGCACGTGTTTGTGTGAATGAATGGTTGTTGAGTTGAGAGAGAGCATAGTAGCTCTCAAGGTTGTGGGCAATAAAGGAGTCTCCAAGRAGACATTTAGTTAAATGCAAGGGTGGTTGGAAATTATTCATGAAAKRTTAGTATTTGCTAAAAATGCTTATATGTAGAGTGTTGAGGGCTTACGATTTGAAGAAGAGRTTTCAGGTTTTAGAAGAAAATTGATTTTTGATATGTTTTGCATATATTTGGAGAGTATCATTCATGAAARGCTACATTGTTTKTTTYTTTTTTTTKTTTTTTTTTTACCRATTTCTATGTTAACTTATTTGACCATTAATATTTACTCGAGGTTTTCATGTGCAAAATAACTACCTTATTTGACAATTAATGCTCACTCAAGGTTTTCACCWCTATCTCTGGGAGAGTCTGATTYAAACCCATATTGAATATCGTTTTTGAGTTATTCGACGATTTTCGTTGGATTTTGAATACGCTGAAATTGATGTAGCAATGTGGTTCACTATTTCTTTCGTGAGGATGTTTTGAAACATAAGCCCAAGGACTGAATCCAAGGCCACTATGCAACATAAGAAACTGTCATAAATGATTGACATCATATTTGTGTCATTTTGTTTATTAATAAAAATTTATCCAAATGAAAAATGACAATTATATTATAATAATAAAAAAATATTATATATATATATATATCTCATCATTTTATTAGTTAGATAAGGAAAATTTGACTAAATTATGACCTCTTCAATAGTGTGTGGTTTTGTCAATTTCAGTGATAATTTAAAATAATATTAATCCATATATATCTTAAACCATCAATTTTTTGTTTCATTGATTGATTTTTAAAGAGGGAAATTTCCATTGCATTGACTTCATTAGCATAGCATAGATGGTAAAATATCTAGCGTTCATTTGATTTGAATGATAAATGTTCTTATGCATCTTTCCATCTTATAGTCGATGTGAAATATGTGCATCATGGATTATAGTTTTTAAATGGGTTTATTTTATTTATGCTTCCTGAATAATGCTAATGGTAATGATATATGTGAAGAAGAAGAGATAATGGTAAATTGTTATGTAAGGCTTGTGAACACACCATTTGGGAATGTTAATTATATACCCATAACTGTATGAGCTCCAAAACATCCACAATGGGGTATGTTGTTGTTGGCATTGTCATGCAATACCATATCAGACTTTCTCCATTATCAAATGAGATTCAAATCCAAATAAAAAAAATAACCATTTAACTATATCCAATTAACATTAAAAAAAACAGTTTATATCACTATTTAAACAAGAAAAATTATAAATTAAATATATAAAACATAAATTATATTAAATTTTAAAAAAAAATATTTATAAAATAAATTATATGCACAACAATATTAATAACAAATTATATTAAAATTTTAAACTAAATTATTTAAAAATATATATTACCATATATGCATTGTGTATCTGTATTTAACTTGCAGTGTACTGCAGTGGCGTGACGCATCCCTTTTGTTGGATTCAACGAGGAAGAACATGTTGGAGAAAGAGATAGACAGGAGCTTCGACATTCACAACTTAAAGTATTTGGATACAATCAAAGAAGCCGTGGAAAGAAAGTGCCCTGGGGTCATCTCGTGGCAGATATACTTGTTCTCTCTGCCATCTCGTAGGGACAAATTTCGAGGAGTCACAGCTGGTGAGTTGAGTTGAACCTAGCCCTCCTGCGGTATTTTCGGGGTCTATGCGAAATTGACAGAGGCGGTGCGAAATCAGCAGAGGAAGCAGGGGGCAAATCCCGAGTAAGAACAACCAACAGGGACAAATGGCAGGTATTTCTGCATAAAATGTTAGAGAAGCATATATGTAAGATGTGGGAAGCCATGGGTTTAAACGCAAAAAATGTTAGAGAGGCACATATGTAAAAAGTGGGAAGCCCTTAGGTTTAAAGGAGGTGGCGGTAGGGACAAATTTGAGGCTACCACCATAACTCCGTTTCTTTGTATGGGAATAGATAGGATGAAGCTACTTAAATAATTTAATTTCAAACAAACAACATATATCGAAAGTGATAATTTAATTTCAAACAAAGAACATATATCGAAAGTGAGATGCCAAAATATTTGCCAAAGTCAAACCCTAATTGTTATACTCGTTTACAGTTACCCAAACATTTTGTGAGTCATTCGACCTCCTACATACAGCAGGTATTTACAGCGATTAATCAAGTTATTCGACCTCGTACAGGTACCTACAGGATTAATGTCCACACCCTTGGGATCTTTTGGTGCAGTACAACACCCATAACAGAACACCCCAGGATTCACTAAGCCGTCATTCTGATAAAATAGCAAAACCCTCGTTCCTGAATTTCCACAATTCTGAGCTCAGGCTGTTCTTGGGCCTTCTTGGGGATGGTGACGGTAAGAACCCCGTTCTCCATCTCCGCCTTGAGCTGCTCAGCATCCGCATTAGAAGGCAGTCGTAGCCTCCTCAACTATCCCACTCGCGACCGTTCGCCTCTGCGGATAAAAAATTATAGCTAATAATTATTAAATCTGATTCGGTATTTGTTTTGTTGCTTGAATGTTGAGGTTCTAGCAACCTCTTTATCGAGACAAATACCTCACCCTTTTCCTGTTCCACTCTTCACAAAGTAAATAAAAATACATGGAAACAATTTA